>JAJIBD010025612.1:0-16665 GCA_021461705.1 Cryptotis parvus
AATTCCTTTTTCAAAATTCCAGGCTCTACAAACCACTATTTTCCCGCTGTATGATTTTTCCTTTTCTAAACGCTGTTCTGCGAGAGAATCATGAGCTATCCTACTTTTTGTCTTTTTCTTTTATTTAGCATTATGTTTTGTGATCTATCTATGCTGATGAAGTGTTCTAGTTTTTCTTTTTAATTGCCTAGTGTACTATTTTATTTATTTTTTAGAATCAAACTATTGCTTGTGAGCCAGGTGACACCTTGTTTTGAAAATTATGACTGAAATGGTAGGTGTATGCGATGCACATTATTTTCATTGCAGTTAGTAGTGGTAGAATTCTGATGGCCTCCTTTAAAGCTTTTAAATAATGGAAGGGGTGTTGTGGCTGCCCTCTCAGGGAAATTACAAGGCCCAGGGCTCAAAGGGACCTTCTGTAGTTCCATAGTCTTAATAGTACTTGGGGATTAGGGGATGATCATGGCAGCTTGGTGACGGACCTAGCTGGATCCCCAGTAGTACTCACAGTCATTAAGGACCTGGCCTATGTCCGGGGTGACACCAAATTCCCATGACACATTGATGGAAGAAAGGGAAAGGCTGGAGTTCCACAGAGGTTACTATTTAATCATTTACTTTTTTCTTGAAACTTCCTGCTGCTTTTTCTCAAGGAGCCCTCTCTAAGAATCTGACTCTCCCAGAGGGGTTCTTCCTGCCAGGCTGTACTCTCCTCCCGGGGAGTCTGGCTGCAGCCTCCTCTCATAAGAACCTCCACAACTCTTCTGAATGTCTCTGTTCAGGACTTCATGCTTCAGGTCCTCTCCCCAGGACCTCTTCATGACCTCTTTTCTCAGGTCTTTCTATTGAGAGCTTTTTGCTCCAGGGCCACCTACTTCTCTGGACTCAATGGCTATGTCTTTATCTTATTTTCCCTATGTTTACATTGTTAAATCTATTTCAATTGTCTCTAAAAGTCCCTAACTTTTTTCTGAGTTCCACCATTTGGTCCGATTACTTTATTTGCTCTGTTGCCCTGTAGCTATATACAGCTTTTGGTTGCCAGTCCTTGGGCTCAGGCACCAGGCCATGTAAGCTCTGGTTCTAGCCTTCGGGCTTAGGCACCCAGAACCAGCTTCTGCTCCCTGGTGCTGGACATCAGCCAGGCACTAGGGAGCCCCATGGCCCAGGTATAGGACATTACAGCCCAGACACCGGGGTTGCTGCTAACTATGTCCCAGAAGTCCTAGGATGCTCTCATGGGGCCCCCTATTTGCGCTGACCCAGGTTTGGAACTCTGGCCTCAACTGTATAACAGTTTCCCAACTTTCAGAGTACTGTCTCTTTAAGAAAGGGCCTTTTAAGAATTAGTTCCTACAGCTTCAATCTTCATAATTATTTTGTATTCTGAATTAAAAATTTATACTATTTAGTTTATTTAAATATTTTTCATTTTAAGTCTCCAGAATTTGTAATATTGTTAGTGATATGATGATTCAGGTGTGCGTGACGTGTTCAATTCAAGCTTACTAACATCAGTGTATCTGCACATGCTTCCTCCATTTTTTATTAGGGTCTCTCCTTGGTTTCTACCAACTGACCTCCAATTTATTTATAATTTTTTTTGAAGTTTTGGGTCACACCGGTGATACTCATGGGATACTCTGGCTCTACATTCAGAATTACTCCTGGTATTGGTGCTCCAGAGGGGACCAAATAGGATACAGAGGATCAAAACTTAAGGGTCAGCCACTGCAGGGCAGATGCCCTCCCACTGTACCTATTGCTACGACCCCCATATTTATAATTTTTAATATATCTGGTATAGGTATTTCTACTATCTTAGTTTCTGTGCATGAGTCTGTTTGCTCATAAAGTAGCATCGCATTGCTGTCAGTGTGATTCTTTGGTGGTAGTAAATGATCTGTGTATTTGGATGCTTCTTCATTTGGTACACCCACACAGTCTTGAAATTATCACAAACGTGTGGAGTCAGAGGCTAGGTAAGACAGAAAAATGGAACAATGTGCTCACAATTTGTCGAGGAGTACTAATGCCAACCTAGAACTGAGCATTAAATAGGAGGCAAAAAGATACACATGACAACCCTTTAATGTATGTTCTGCAATCCATAGTCTGGAAGGAGAAAGGAAAGAGAAAGAGAGAGAAATGGAAAGACATAAAGAACCTGCCATGGAGGAGGGCTGGGGAGGGGAGGAAACGGGGGACGTTGGTGGTGGGAGATGGGCACTGGTGGCGGGATGGGTGCTGGAACACTGTATGACCCAAAACCCAAATATGAACTTTTTTTTAATTGTATATTTGTAATTGTAAAATAAGAATTAAAAAATTAAAGAAAGTATTGATCATTAGAAATGGCTAATGGTACCTTATTACTTTTTCATTGTGGATTGGAAACACAGTTTATCTGATGTTACTTGACTGTCTTTTTGGTACTCATCTGCTTGTCACATAGTCTCAGAGTTTTTACTTTACACCTCACACCTGTGTTTATTTTGTTTCTCAAAATGCACATACTGGAAAGAAGGTTATAGTTTCTATTTTTATTTATTGATCCTCTGTGTCTTTTGATTAATGAGTTGAGATTACTAACACTTAGAAAAAATACTACATATAAATTTATTTGTTATAAAATGTTTATGTATTTTATTGAAGAGATCTTTTTTTATGTTTTCCAGGTTTTATATTACTACTGCTTCTTCTAGGCTTATTACATATGGTTCTAAGCTATCATCTGTTTTGTTTGAAGTTAATCTTATGTCATTCTAAGATTGCTCATTATTAATTTGCTTTCCCATTCACCTTAACTGCACGTTGCCTTACTGTGTCAGGGTGGAATTCTTTTATTGGCACATACTTTTATTGTATATCTTTATTATTCCTTGCAATACTTGTTTAGTGGAGAGATTAAACTCCATTTACTGTTTATCTATAAAGCATTTTCAGATACTCCTTCAACTCTGAGGGAGAGGCAAAGTAGCTGCTTAGAATATTGTAGCTCAGGGAATTTAATTTTTTCTACTCAGGATTTTTAATATATATTAATAAGGTTCTATACTGTCTGTTTCTGCTGGGAATACAGTGAAAAATCGTGGTTTGCTTATATGTGACTATTAGCTTTCTTTTTTGCTTGCCACATTAGCTTTTTATATTTGCATTTTTAAATTTCAGAATTATAATGTTTATTGGTGTGTGACCATTTAGGTTCATGTTTTGGAGTTCATAGCCTCTGGATCTGGATATTGTTTTTTATCTGGCCTCTGTATAAATAACATCTTATGTTATTTTAGAAAATGCTTTTAGATAATTATTACTATTTTTTTGCTTGTGTTTTTGGATGCTTCTTGCCGTTACCCCCTCTCATTACTCTTCTTACACTCCTGAGCCATTCTATTGTGTTTTTGTTTTCAAGTACTGGAATTATTTATTTTTGTGATTTAGAGCTGTGCCCTTTATATATTTTCTCCATCTTCATTGAATTTTTTTTTCATTTTGGCCTTATATTATTTTATTAATTCTCAGTAAGCATTGTTAAGTGATTGCTGCTTTAAAAGTATTTACCAGTTAGTTTGCTTCTAGTTCTTTTGCATTTGGAGTACTCCACAGGGTTTTATGTTGATCCATCAGCTGGAAGTGAATTCCCCTGTCTCTTCATTATGTTTGAAGTTCTCTGTGTTTATTTCTCATGGAATAGATTCGGTTACTTAACTCTTCAAGTACTTATGGAACAGCCTTGTTTTGAGATGACATGTGGTTCCTGGCTTGAACTCAGAGTCTCGTACACATTAGGGCATGTGCTTTGCTATCTTCCTAGCAAGTAGGCAACATATGTTCAAGGGAATTTAAAAATAATTAAGCTTCTTGCAATTTATCAAATATTTAATTTTTTGTTTATTAAAATTAATATGGCACAAAGGTATTTCCAGATTCTACTAAATAATGAGAAGCAATCTCTTTATTATTTAGGAAATCATTTAAAAAGCACAACAAGCACTTTTTGTCTAGCAATACAAAATCTTTCCAATTAAACTCTAACATTAGAAGATAACTTGATGTGGCAAAAGCTATTGTAGAACTTATTCTTAGAAAATTTGGGAATATATTTTGATGGGTCAGATATAAAAGACAAAATAACCTCTTTCCACTCATTTGATCTATATCTCAATATTAAGTTTCGAGATTCAGCTGTCATAGTGATCTTTTTATCTTTTTCAACAAATATCCTAATAACATAGGTGCATTGCTAACGGTAATAAGTAGAAATTAAAGAGAGACATTGTATATTTGGGAAGGGTGAATGATTTTAAAAATGCTCTCCCAATTTTGGTGCTATGATGAGGAAAAACAATATTTTTCTGCTCTTTCCCCATTAATGATTACATCTAGGTTTGGAAACAGGAAGGCATAAATATGCCATAGAAAAAGTGGGGAGAAAGTCCAAGAACTTTTCCAAGGGCTCTTCAAACCTGGTAAGGCCCTTCCTCCTTTCCTCCCCAAAGCTTACTCTCTATTCAGGAGCAAGTAAGGGCCATTTTGTAAATTTCTTTAGTCCTGTTCAGGCCCTAAAGTATGTTTACATATTTTATTAGTTAAAAGGGATTTCCCATGCCCCCACTTTTCCAATGAGATCTACTGATCCATGTTTCACATGAGGCATTAATTAATACTTTTTTAATTACCTATCTCTTATGCCAACAAAGTGATAGTGATCTCATATGCCAATAAAAGCGAGTCTTCCATCAGTCTTGTTCCTATTAAGTTATTTTGCTCTCTTTGTTCATAGAATTTTTAGTTGAATGTAAGGCTTTATATATGAAAATTTTACAGAGGCTTTGATTATAACTATCTTCCTCCTTTTTTGCTTTCTCACAGGCAGACATAAGAGTAGTACAGATGACATAATCTAATTTAGGCTTTAGCTGCCCTCAGGGCTACGTAGTTTTTATTAGTCTTCATTACTGTCGAGTTTATACCTTATTTTATTCTCTAGTTCTACAGGTAGTCCAGCTAAACTTCTTTTGGTAGGTTCTGAACTCCAAGTTTTCTCTCATATGCTCAGATCTGTGATGCAAAGTTTTGTAATATTTTTTCTCTTCTTTTCAACAGCTTTTTTTTTTCCCCTTAGTCTTTTACCTAAATCTTTATTTTAAGGAATCGGAGCTAATCTTAAAAGTAAAGAGGTTGGAATTCCCCTTAAAATGAAGACAGAAGCTAAAAAGTGTCAGGTAGTCTGCTTAGAACCTAGTTTTCCATCAGTGTCTTAGTCTCTGAAATCTTTGCTGTCTTGCCATCATTGACTCTTAAGTTTTCTCATCATTATGCCACGGATACAATCTCAGAAAGAAATTTATGCTTTGTCATTACAGCCCTATTCTGGGTTGTATTATTGCTATCAAGTATCTTAAAAAAACATAGTGGAGGGACAGAGTTTACTCAACTTACTTTTTTTTTTTTTTGGGGGGTATTGAGGGCACCGCCGCCCCGCCCAGACAACCCCCAAGGGGAATGTCTGATACGCAGTAAGCGGGCATGGGGGCCAACACAAGCTAGGAGCGGGGCGGAGGGTCATCGACTTAGAGATCAAGGTGGCACGGAGCCATCTTTCGGGCACCTTGGGCTGGAGGATGGCAACCATGGTTCTCGAGAGACGCCAGCCAATCCCGTGCACATGAGAGTTTTGCGTCCAAGGCCCGGGCCCTTTCGTCTCTGGAGGGTGGGGCGCGGGAGGGAGTGTGTGGAAAGCCGGATGGGTCCTCAAGATGAGCCCCAAACTGCCCACGCACAAAGCACCCAGGAAAGCTACTGCTTCCTATCCTCTGGGCGGAAAGCCACCGAGAGAGAGTGTGTCACTTACTACTCGCTCTGCACTCAGGATCACTTATGATGAGATGAGACCATATATGATGCCTAAGAGATTTAACCTGGGTCAGCTGCATTCAAGTGCCGTCCCGGCTGTATTATCACCCTGGCCCCAAGACCTCTTTGAGGTCCCCAGAATCTTTTGAGGTTCTCTTTGCTTTGTGTATATGTGGAAACAATGGATGATGTCAGCCCATATTTTCAAACATATGCATTTTTACCTTTTTAAAATTTGATCTGAGTTATCTCGATAGGAACATAAATTAGCAACAAGAAACTTTATCTTAACTAAAAAAAGCATAAATCAGTATAGCACTCCTCCTTCTATAACCAAAATTGTTTTCTCATTTACCCACAAGAGACTGGTAACTGAGTAGCAGAAATAGGGAAATTGCTAGGTTCTATTTAGATTGAATCAAAGAAAAGGGAATTCCATACTTTTTCTCTGGAGTCAAAACTTAGGTTTACTTAAATTTATGAAGTGTGAACCTTGTTACAGTATAGTAAGATTTGTAATAAATGGGGTGATTTGTGCTAAGCGTGAAATTTGTGATAATACAGGTGGTAAATTTTAAGAAAAGAAAAACTTCTTACTCAACTACCACATTATTAAAGTCACATTGCGTTAAGCAATTTAGTATATGTTTTCTGCTGTGCCGGATGTCTTTACAGTGTTAAAATTATACACTCATGCATTTTTTAAAAACAAATTTGTTGCAAAATCTATAGTTGTCAATGGGAAGGAATATGACTATTGGTGGGTATAAACTACTGGTAATTTTACAGCTTAAAATATCCATAATAAACTAAGCACTCATTAACATTTGAAATAGGTATGAATACCAATATGGCACAGAGAAGGGTCTGTGTTTTTTGCTTCCAAGAGAAACAGCTACAATGAGTCAAAAAAGACATGAAAAGAAAAACTACAGTTCAGGAGTAGGAATGAAGACCTAGCTTACACCTAAGTTCTACATGGATCAAGTTAATTGACTCTCGGTGGTGTATCACTTGTATCACTTACGTCTTCCCCTTGTTACCAACGATTTGCTGGAGTGGGCACCAATAACATCTCCATAAGTCCTGTCATGTGCTAGTGTAGCCTAAGGGACATCTGCTCGCCCAGGAATCATGGCATTCTCAAACCATTCCTTCAGGTCATAAAAGCGGGGAATGAGGCTGTCTATACTCACTACCGGTTTTTGGCATATCAAATTCAACACGGGTACTTTTGCCAAGCTCTGCTGTGAGGGTGGTATACCTCAGTAGGCTCATGCATTTACTGAGTGAAATAATGTAACCATGCAGCTGCAAAAGCAGCCGCAAAGTGGGAGGCCAGACGCAGCAAGCTTTTCTGTTGGGTGGAGCTCTTCGAGCTGTGGAGTCCGGGTTAAAAATGGCAGCCCATGATGGTTCCTCTTACTTGTAGGCTCTGCTGGGATGGCAGGCCAGGGAAGCTAGAACCCACCTTCCTTCCCAGGCACCCTCATGATCAGCTGAGCAAAGGGGAGACCCTGTAAAGTGCCCTCGCGATTACATTGTAGCTGTGATTTTCTTTCTCTTTGTATTGTCCCCATACATGTAAAATTATTATAATTCCCATCTTTATATTGTCCCCATAGGAACCACAAATTTCTCCTCCTCCTTTGTATTTCATAGATAGAACAGGTCTGCTTGTATTTAGACCAGAGTAGCTATTATCATTTACTCATGTCAATACCTTCATTCACCTTAAGCATTCTTATATTCCCTAACAGGTTTGTATACATCCAAGGTTCTGCCCCCAAGCGCCTGAAAAGTTGAAAGGAAGGATTCTTCTCTTCTCTCTCTCTGATTTGATGATACCCTATTATATTAGGGAGTGCACTCTTGTTATTTCCTTATGTTGTGTCTTGAGATGCAGAGATCTCTTATAGGCTGGCCATGCTTCTGGATTCCAGGCCACCTGGGTGCCTCTTTGGTGAGTTTCTTTTTATTGATTGCTAGGCACATCTGGCAGTGCTCAGGGCTGACTCCCCTGCCTCTGTGCCTCAGGTATTCCTGCTGATGTAAGACTCGATCCCCATATGTGGTACCAAGCAAGTGTTGAACCAAGTTGGCTGCATGCCGTGGTAAATTAAGCCTTTTATTCTCTAACTATTTTCCAACTCCACACAAGCTTGTTCTGTCCTTTTAGTTGAAGATGTGCTACCACACAGAATTTCTGAAGCACTACTGAGTGTTCCCCGGCCGCTGATACTGAAGGCCATATTTTGCCAAGAACACTGTTAGTCATGTCCCCAAGTAAAACACAAAAAGAATTAAGTAAATCTTGTAAGGAAGTCTGTTAAGTGCTACAATTAAGTGGTGGTATCACCTTACGATCAATAACACTAAATTTTGTACCTGGCACTGGTTTACCCTCATGCAGTGTGTCACTAATAAGCTGTGGCCACAGTGTCCCAAAGCTGCGCTGGTCCAAGTACCAAAACCACCAAAGCCTCACCGCGGACATCATTTTCCCAGAGTGACCTCAGTGTTTCGAGCATCATTGACTGAAACCCCAGTTCCGCTTTTTATCATTCTGTGCTCTCTCAAAATCCTAGGTTTCTTTTCTTTTACTTCACATCAGTATAAACTGTAGTAAATTTTTAGATGATTAATGATGAAGTCCTTCCTCTCAGATCTTGTATTTCCTCTTCGACATTTCCCCATGAGCCTCCTTTTTTCTTTACTATTTTGGGTCACACCCCACAAATGCTCAAGGGTAACTCCTGGCTCTGCACTCAGGAATTACTCCTGGTCGTGCCTCAGGGAATCATAAGGTGTTGGGACTGAATCTGGTCGCTGTGCAAGGCAAACATCCTACCCACTGGCTAACGCTTCTGGCCCCACAAGCTCCTTTTCTCTTCTCTTCCAGTTACCGAATAGAGACCCCTGGACTCCGTGGCGCTCTTACCACCCAGGAGGAAGTCCAAGAAGTTACTTTTTCCTGGACTCTCCCTCTGTCACCCCCAGATCTGTTTCTCACATTCCTGTTTCCACGTGCAGTGACTGATGGTGAGTTAGGAGAAATACCAGAGTCTTTCTGTAGTCTACCGTCCTGGGCAGTAAAGACATGGGAGGACAGGACTGTCAATCCAGTCAGAAACCCCCACGACAGGGAGAAAAGAGACAGTATGGAGTACTTTTCGATCCAGGTGTATGCGATTCACTGCATGATATTCGCCTTGATCTAGGTGAAGCTTCCTTAGAGATCTGGGATAGTTCTTCGCCAAAACAAAAGATCCTGTAAGGAGGTGAACAGATAAGGTTTCCCAGTAGACTACATTTCTCACATGTTAACTATATTAGTACGAATCCTTGTTAACTGCACTGATGGTGTATGAACTACCAGGCTTTATAGCTGGGATCCCAGAGAGAACCAGATCCTTCCACTGTCCTCAAGATATTCCTAATAGTACCTATATAACACACTGTCTCTTCGTTACCCTGATGATCCAGCCACTGCAGATAAGTAGGCCTCAGGACTTAGCGGAATCAAAGCATGCGCCTGTGCCAGGGACTCTTTGCGGGCCGCACATTAGCACACCAAAGGGCCTAGGTGAGTGGGAGGGATTATCTAAGGGACATTTTTACCCTGCTTTCCATAATAATGGGAGGAAGATCTGAGTTGATGGGTATAAAAACTAGCAGGTTCCCTCCCCCTCCCGGTTTTCTTTCCCTGTGGGATCTCGCCTGTGAGCCGTTTATTCCTCTTGAAAGCTTTCACACGTGGTGGTCGCCATCTTGGCCTAAGCACGTGGCTGGGTTCTAGCTCTGGAACCCAAGCATCGGGTTTTTCCTTTTTGCTGATTTGTATGTCTTCGGAACCCGTGATAAGTAAAAAGTCTTTAAAACTCCTCGGATTCCTGAAAGTGCCTCATCCATTCCCCGCCGGCCTCGAGGTAGAAGGGAACTCGCTTTCCCGGCACTGTCGGGACCCGGCGGAGCGCCCACGTCATATGGCCCCTGGTGGGTCACCACTTAACATCGCCTGGTCTAATTATCATCGGACAGAGATCATCTCAAGCCTCCCAACCGCGGAGAGTAAAAATGATGGATATCTCATTTTATAGATATATTGTATCTTTGACTGGCTCAGCACCATACATAGCCTAGCCCATAGTTCTTCTCTGAGCAACTACTCCTATCTTTTCACAAATCATCTGGGTCCGGTTACTCTTAAACTGTACCTTGTGTAAGGACAATGTTTACGTGAGAGAGGGAAGAAAGTAATAAATTGAATGCAATCTTAAGGGACGCAGATTACTCAACATATTGAAGAAATAAGTGAGGATCATAAAGCTACAGGGTAGAGACTGGATCTCTAAAAGCTTGAACAGAATTATTAAAAACAGGAGTTTAAAAATTTGCAAAAAAAAAATTAGAAGAACGGAAAGTAAAATTATTAACCAGATTTAACCATTTGAGAAAAAATTAGAAGAACAGTGACTTCAAAAAATTCAAATAAAAAAATTAGAAGAACAGGATTTAAAAATTCAAAGAAAATTAGAAGAACAGGATTTAAAAATTCAAAAAAAAAATTAGAAGAACAGGGAAAGCAAAAATTATTAAACAGGATTTAAAAATTTGAAGCTAAAGTTTTGAAGAGCAGAAGAAGGGATATTATCGATAAAATCAGCATTATCTTTAGAGGAAAAGAAATTGATGAACAGAGAGATAGAATAGATGGATGTAAAGAGGAAGGGTTTAGCTACACATAAGATTGGAAAGAACAAAAAAGGAAGAAACATAGTAGGAAAAAAAACTTGAAAACTTAACCAATAAAAAATGGATGTGTAAAGATACTTAGGGGAGAAAAGTATTTCTGATTTCATAACTGATCAATCAGACTCCAAGCATACCCAATACTCGAGGCGGGAACCAACCTAGCCGTTTCAAACACGCCCCCAAAACTGGAGACTTGAAAAAGGTGTATACATTCCCAGCAAAAAAATCTAAAAAAAGAATTCTAATGTGGCTACAACTCTAGAGGAGGAACAGGGAAAACCCAGAGGACGGCAAAATTCCCCAAGCTCAAAAAATCTTTCCAGAGTTACACAATACTCCTCAATGAAGTAGATGTTCCTCTGCCAGATACTTCTCATAAGCTCTGATTAGAAGAACGGGAGGAACAGATTAGTCCGAGTCAAAGTAAGCCAAAGCGTCACAAATCTTCCTCATGACCACCAATCTAAAGATAAAGCTAAAACCATTCATGAAGACTTAAAAATGGAGGCAATAAACCCCCTTCTAGTGAAGGCCAGCTTCAAACAAAGGTTTGGAATATCAAGTTCCTTATACCTCCCTTTAAAATATTTAGCTGATTGGAGCGTAAATGATCAGTGGGAAGTACTGGGAGTTTGAAAAATGGTGCAGCCCGTACTTGTCTAAAAAAATTGCCATACATGCAATAGGCTATGGTGAGGCAGATGGGGGGTTAACTGAATATTGACATCTCTTAAGACTAAAGGAAGCCATACCATAACTTTGGCCATGCTAATAGGTAAGTGAAGGTGACTGGGAAAGAAAAAGCAAAACAAGCGCATCATTACCTAAACCTATTTTGAATGTTCTCGGGAGACAGTCATTTGAAAAGTGAGTGGGGAAAGAGTTAAACCACTCCAGAATTTCTAGGTAGCTATACTGGAAATTTACCAGGGTCGTGTGGATGAACCATACTTTGATTTTGTTGGGAGACTATGTGAAACAATTCAAAGACAGAGGTTCGAGACCCAACCATCTAAAGAAATCCTAAAACGGTAAACTCTAAAGCATATGAGAATGCTAATCATGTCGAGCCGTTAAGTATATAGTATTTAGGAAAAGGATGACCTCATGGGGGTATTTAAAAAGGCCTGTAGAATGTCGGTTTAACCTCCCCATAAAAAACAGTAGATGATAAAAACAGTATGGCAAGAGCTCACATCCCCATAAGGTAAGTGGTTGAAACATGCCTGTAACGGCCAAAAACAAAGAGTTCGTTCATGGTCGAAACCAGCTCTGTCAATCCGCAGCTCCACTGAGGGCCCCACTCGCTGGGACCTCATGCCCAAGGTGCAGAAAAGGAAAACACTTCGGGCCAGAGACTGTCGGGTCTTGGAGGCGGTCAGCCTCAGGCTTCATCTGGACAGATAACCTTGCTTTAGCTTCGCGGAAAGAAGGGACACACCCATAGAGATTGCCCATCTTCTAAAAACTATCAACAATACAGGGGCAAATATTCTAATAATCCCTTTATAGGAAATGTTACATGGGACCTTACCCCAGGTTCCACAAGCTCCGCAGGCTCAAACAACATCTATGCCTCCCCTAATGCGGAAACTGGGTGGGGGGGCCAGCCCCAGGCCCAGCTGAATCCAGGGCACTCTCCTTCATTCCACCTGCCCAGTATCCTCCGAATCAGAATCCACAGAATTACAGTCAATAAATGCTCTCTGGCTAACCCCACCAGGGGCGGCAGTCCCGACATTCTCTGCCCCAAGCACCGCCACAATATACCCAAGTCAACACCCCTTACACATAAAAAAACAGGGATAAAAGGACCTGTTCCCCAGGTAAGGCGACGGGCTTAACCAGGAGCGCTTGGGCTGAAATTCTAAGGGAATTATGGTGCATTTCGACTTCCTGATCCTGAATCTCATAGAGATAATACTGTCAGGTTCTGCCAACTAAATGGAGCTCTTTAAAAAAGGGGGAACCACTTTTTGCTAAACTATTATTATTTTTGAGGATCCGTAGTAGTCAGTCCGTCAACACTTCTACAGTTGGTGGCTTAAATAAAATAACTATTCTGCCAAATTCATTGTTGGTTACGCAGCCACACAGAACCAAGCCCACCAGCCACCTGCTAACTATCTAGTTGAGTACACGGCCAGTAACCCCAGTCAAGCGGTCGGTTATACCATCGAATTAGAAAAGCGAAATTCGAAGTAGCTAAATAGATAAGTAGGGGTAAACATAGGCATAATACGCCACTCCAAGTAAAGGCACCCTTACTGGCCCAAATAAAGTTCCCATAAGCCTAAGCTGGTAGGCAATATCTCCTCTCTTCTCCGACAGAGTGCCAGTGGCTGCCGTGGTATTGGCCCTGAAGGGAAATGTAGCCTAGTCCGCGCCCTTATATACTCCCATGTCTTTAACTTTTATGGGGCCGAGACATACTGGAGCAGTGGGGGCAGTAACTACATGCCTCTCCTCCACCCCCTGTCGAAAGTACCAATTCCAGCTCCCACAATAAGTCTAACACCGAGTAACCTCCCTTTAATTGAGCCGCTGTAGTAACAGCCACTACCTATCCGGATTCAGTGGAAGTCTGACAAACCTATATGGACACCCACAGTGGCCCTCAATACCAAAAATGAGGCGCTAACAAATCTAGTGGAAGAACAGCTGAAATTAGGGCATATAGAGGAAACGTCCCCAGAATGGAATTCTCCTATTTTGTAACACAGAAAAATCAGGCAAATAAATGGCGTTAAGCTGATTGACTTAAGGAATGTAAATTTTACTATGGAACCCCCATGGGAGTCCTACAACCTGGGCTCCCTCTCCAGCAGCCATTCCTAAGGATTGGCCGCTAATTATCATAGATTTAAAAGACTGCTTTACAGCATACCTATCCACCCAGAAGATCGGAAAAGGATTTGTATTTTCAGTAACCCTTCCATTAATAAAAAGATCCTTTACGAGGTCTCAGTGGACAGTATTGCTCCCAAAATGACACACCACCCACGGCCGGTCAACACTTTGTGGATGAGGTTTTGGCAACCATCTGTGCTAAATTTCCTAGGTGCATACATCATCCATTATATGGATGATATCCTGCTAGCTTGTGATAACTCCAGAGATCTCCAGAATTTATATAATGATGTAATGACAGTTTTACCAGAAGCTGGCTTCACAAGTAGCTCCGAAAAAATCCAGATGCAGCCTATGAATATTTGGGCTACTCTTGATTAAGCACTCCAGAAAGAGGCCTCAAGCCTTCCATTAGGTCAGAAAGGGCCCAAAACCTGAATGATTTTCAAAAAAAAAAAAACAGCTGGGGATATCAACTGGGTGCGCCCCCTCCCTTTGGTATTCCTAACTGTGAGCTCAGTAACCCGTTCCACACCCTTTGAAGGTGATCCTGCTTAAATAGCCCTAAGCGCTAACTCCTAAAGCTCAGAAGGTGAATTAGATTTTTTCTGGATCGGCATCAAAATCTTACCTCTCCAGATTTAACCCCGAGAAAAGTGTAAAGTGCCCTTGGTCCTCAACACTCCTGAAGCTCCCAACTGCTGTCTAGCCCAATTTTCGGGACTTAGAATGGGTTACTACTCTACATAACAAGCAGAATCAGACTCAAGTTACACTCTACCTTGAGATCATAGCTAATCTTTTATAATTATGGAAGATCAAGAACCCAAGTATTACTTGGACATGATCCCCATAATTGTACTACCTGACCTCTAAAGAAATTGAAAGCCTGCCTTACCACTCAAGAAATCCTCCAGAGAACTTTAGCAGATTTTTTCAGAGAAAAATATCTTATCATTACCCAGCTGGAAACACAAGGGAATTTCTGAAAGGACACCTTGTAATTTCCACCATTGTATTCCCTCCCATTCCTGGATGTTCTCCAGTGCGTATTATGGTTGATGGCTCCTCAGAAGGTGGGGTGTGGAATTACAGGTCCTTCGCTGGACCACTACTGTACATACAAATTATAAATCCGCTCAACAAGTGAACTCGCCACCCCACTGATACATTTACTATCCCATGTATCTGGCCCATGTAATGTGGTGAGTGATTCTGCATATGTAAAGGTCGTTTATTTTCCCGGAATTGTCACTGCTTCTTTAAATGCCCATAATCCTATAACCCAGGAGCTACACCATAAACTCAAGATCTCCTCCGAAATAGAACATTCCCTATATACATTTCTCTCACATCCGCTTCACAGCCGACTCCCCGGGCTAACGTTTCGAGGGAAACGAAGTAGCGAGATCTCTTGAAAGCACCAGTATTTAAATCAAATGAGGAAGAGCACCAGACTCTACATACAAATGTCTCGCCACTTTCATGTATATCATGGCAACCCAGCATGGAGACAAGCTAGATAAATTGTCCCCGCAACCGTCCTTGTCTGTGCTCCTTTCCATTGTACATCTCTGTAGCAGAGCAAATACTGAGGTCTGCTAGACAAAACCAATTGTGGCAGATGGATATAACTCATACTATGTCCCAACAAACTCTTTCCCTTCATGTGGTCATCGATACATATTCCCGGTTCATATGGGGCTGTTCCTATGACGCCTGAAAAGCGTTAAATCTGTTTGTTCATTTTTACTCCTGTAAGCTTCTCCATCCAGGGTATTCCCCATACCATAAAAAAGATAATGATCCCAGTTACACCAGCAAAACCTCAAATCCTTATAGAATCCAGATCAAAAATACAGGAATTCCATATAATCCACAAGACAAGGGAATAGTTGAACGTCGGCCCACAGAACGCTTTCACAAAAACTCAGCTATTAAAAGCAACGAAAAACAAGCATGCCTCCAATGGATTCTTTATCTTTAACATTATTCACCAAAAACTTCTCAAATATAACCCTAAGGAGATCCCTATACCACGGCTGAACGTCACTTTCAAGAAGATATGCAAACTCAAAAAGTCAATTCACCCATTGGGTGAAAATTGATGATAAATGGATTGCAGGTCACCCCTCATTCCTCGTGGAAGAGGCATTGCTTTCATTTCTACAGACGATAACCCCAGCTAAGAAACTCTGGGTCCCTTAAGACTTGTTAAGACTAGAATTCTCCAAGAATCAGGAAAACAACTAATTCTTTCAATATAAAGTCTTAAATTTTAAATTGCAAGTTGCTGTTTAAACTTCCTGGATTGGTCATTTTACAGACGATCTTGTTTGGCAGTCCCTGATCATGGTTCATGTCTACATATCTTGCCTACAGCCAAATATTTTCTTTCTTAAAACAAAAAAGGAGGAAAATGGGTGAACTCTGAATATAGTGCTCTATTACAAAATTTTTTGCTAAATCAATGAAAAATTGTAGTCAATGATTCCTCCTCACAGATGAGATATCGAATCCAGTAAATCCTGCGCTTACAGTGCTGCCTACCCGAGACCTCTAAAACAGTGCTCGCAAAAAATTTAAATGATTCGGTAAAACTAATTTTCCCAATGCCCTCTATTCACAGGAAAAGACACTTTCTCTCACCATCATTTGCCGTGGGGTTTTATATTTATGGAAGCGCTTGATTTGTTACCATTTATCACCCTAAATGGGCTCCCATACACAGCTGTAAGATATTGATCGATTAAATGTATGTAAAAGGCGGTGTGTGTGTATGTGATGGCCAACATTTTAATATGTTTAGGGATTAATGTTGTGTCTACGTTAAGTGTCTCAACTACTACCCTTCTCATTCCTGACCACTGATAAACTCTATTACATCTATCAACTCCACTCGTTGATCCACCAGATTTATCAATTTTAAAAATCATCACTCCTACTTATTTCCCTGCTCCACCCATGTTGGAGCTTCTTTACGTTCTTTTCTCTCCATCCCAGACTTGATCCTACAAAGCCTTAAAATCTCTACTTGTGATTAACCTCTAAAAGTGCTTTTTGTCTGGCCTGGGTTACAGGTACAAAGCTACCGGTGCCAATGTTCCCTTGCTGAAGAAGGCCCCCTGCAAGACGCGCACACCGATGTTCCAGACACCTGCTCCAGCTGCCAAGACTCCCCATAAGGTTCCAGAGTTCAAG
>JAJIBD010025613.1:0-161785 GCA_021461705.1 Cryptotis parvus
TGGTGGTCGCCATCTTGGCCTACACGTGGCTGGGGTTCCAGCCTGGAACCTAAGCATCGGGTTTTTTTGCTGATTTGTAGTGCCTGAACCTGTGATAAGTAAAGTCTTTTAAAACCTCATCGGATCCCTGAGTGCTCTATCCATTCCTCGCCGGCTTCGAGGTAAAAGGAACTCGCTTCCCGGCACTGTCGGGGACCTCCGCGGTGCGCCCTGACATTTGGCGTCCCTTGTGCGGGGCAAATTCACGAACATCGTCTCGGTCTAATTATCATCGGACAGAGATCATCTGCCTCCGAACCGTAAGAGTAAAATGATGGATATCTCATGGTATAGATACATTGTATCTTTTATTGGCTCGAACCCTACATAGCCCAGTCTATAAAGTTCCTTTCTGAGAACTACTCTATCTTTTCACAAATCATCTGGGTCCTTACGATTTTTAAACTGTACCTTGCGTAAGGACAATGTTTAATAGAGAGAGGGAGGAAAGTAATAAATTGAATGCAATCTTAAGGGACGAGGATTTACTCAGCGATTGAAGAAATAAGTGAGGATCATAAAGCCTACAGGTAGACTGGTCTTAAAGCTTGAGGAAAAAAATTATTAACCAGAATTTAAAATTCAAGGAAAAATTAGAAGAACAGGTTTTGAAAATTCAAGGAAAAAATTAGAAGAACAGGATTTAAAATTCAAGAAAAAATTAGAAGAACAGGAAAGTAAAATTATTAAACAGGATTTAAAAATTTGAAGTAAAGTTTGAAGAGCAGAAGAAGGATATCGATAAAATCAGCATTATCTTAGAGGAAGAAATTGACAGACAGAGAGATAGAATAGATGGACAGAAAGAGGAGGTTTGGAAGTTACACATAAGATTGAAAAAAGAACAAAAGGAAGAAACATATAGGAAACTTGAAAACTTAAACCAAGAAATGGATGTGTTACGCAGGGAGATTTCTGATTTCATAACTTATCAATCAGGACCTAGCGCATACCCAATACTGAGGCGTGAACCAACTAAAAAGCCGCTCACAAACACGCCCCAAAACTGTAGACTTGAAAAAGGTGTATACATTCCCAGCAAAAAATTTAAAAAGAATTCTAATGTGGCTGATAACTTAGAGGAGGAACAGGAAAACCCAGAGGAGGCAAATTCCCAAGCTGAAAATCTCCCCAGAGTTAATACCCTCAATGGGGTAGATGTTCCTCTGCCAGATACTACAAGCTCTGATGAGGAAGAAGGGAGAAACAGATTAGCTCGAGTCAAAGAGCAAAGCCCAGCAATCTTTCTCATGACCAATCTAAAGATAAAGTAAAACCGATTCATGAAGACTTAAAAATTGAGGCAATAACCCCCGTTTAGAAGGCTTACGACAGGTTTGGAATATCAAGTCCTTATACTTTAAAATATTTAGCTGATTGGAGCGAAAGTAGTCAGTGGGTATTGGGAGACTTTGAAACGGTAGCCGATACTTGTCTAAACAAATCACAGTACATGCAATGGCATATGTGGTATGCAGATGCGGTTAACCAGAATATTGACACTTTAAGAGAAAAGGAATCAGGCCATACTATAACTTTTGCCATGCTAAAAGGTGAAGGTGAATGGAAAAACAAAGCAAAACAAGCGACATTACCTGAACCTATTTTAAAATTCGCTCGGGAGACAGCATTAAAGGCGTGGGAAAGAGTAGGTTCCGACCCAGAATTTCTAGGTAGCTATACAAAAATTTACCAGGGTCGTGATGAACCATACTTTGATTTTGTTGGGAGATTATGTGAAACAATCCAAAGACAGGTTCAAGACCCAACCACTCAAGAAATCCTAAAACTAAACTTAGCATATGAGAATGCTAATCAAAAAATGTCGAGCATTACTATATGGTATTAGGGAAAAGGCTGACCTCATGGGGTATCTAAAGGCCTGTAGAAATGTCGGTTTAACCTCCCATAAAACACAGGGATGATATAGAGGCTTATCCCATACAGCAGGAGGATCAGGAGAGGGATGAAATGTCAGACAGCCTCTAGGGAGAGAAACAAGTCAGACAGCTCTAGGGGGAGAAACAAGTCAGACAGCTCTAGGGAGAGAAACAAGTCAGACAGCTCTAGGGGGGAGAAACAATAAACTTCAAAGGATAAACAATATCCTATTGTTTATTCTAATAATCGCAGCTCCACCCCTCGAAGGGCCCCACCTGGACCATGCCCAAGGTGCAGAAAAGGAAAACATTGGGCCAGAGACTGTCGGTCTTGGAGGCGAAGTCAGCCTCAGGCTTCATCTGGACAGATAACCTGCTTTATCTGCGGAAAGAAGGGACACACCCGTAGAGATTTCGCCCATCTTCTACAATTATCAATACAGGGCAACATTCTAATAATCCCTTTATAGGAAATGTTACATGGGCCCCCCTCCCAGGTTCCACAAGCTCCGCAGGCTCAAATAACATCTATGCCCCCCTAATCGCGGAAACTGGGTGGGGGGGCCAGCCCCAGGCCCAGCTGAATCCAGGGGCACTCTCCTTCATTCCACCTGCCCAATATCCTCCGAATCAGAATCCACAGAATTACAGTCAATAAATGCTCTCTGGCCTACCCCATCAGGCAGTGGCAGTCTCGACATTCTCTGCCCTAAGACTGTCAACAATATACCCAAGTCAAGACCCCTACATGCTAAAAACAGGGATAAAAAAGGACCTGCTCCCCCAGGTAGTATGGGTTTAATTCAGGGAGCGATTGGCTGAAATTTAAGGGAATTATGGTGCATTTCGACTTCTGGATCCTGAATCTCATGGAGAGATAATACTGTCAATATCTGTGCCAACTAAATGGACTTTTAAAAAAGGGGAACCACTTGCTAAACTATTATTATTTTTTTGAGGATCCGTGTAGTCAGTCCGAACACCCTACAGCTGGTGGCTTAAACAGTACCAACCATTCTGCCAACTTCATTGTTGGTTATGCAGCCACACAGAACCAAGCCCACCAGCCACCTGCTAACTATCTAGTTGGGTACACTGCCAGAATTTCTCAGGCCAAGCGGCCGGTTATACCCATCGAAATTTATAAAAGGAAATTCAAAGGCATGTTGGATACAGGGGCAGACATATCCATAATCTCCACCAAGTATTGGCCTCTAACTGGGCCCTAAAGAAAGTGTCCCATAGCCTGAGCGGGGTAGGCAATATCTCCTCCTCTCTTCCTCCGACAGAGTGCCAGGTGGCTGCCGTGTATTGGCCCTGAAGGGAATGTAGCCATGGTCCAGCCTTATATAGCCCCTATGCCTTTAACTTTATGGGGTCGAGACATGCTGGAGCAGTGGGGGGCAGTACTCCACATACCTCGGCCCACTCCCCGCCGAGCACCAATTCCAGCTCTCCATAATAAGCCTAACACCGGAGTAACCCTTTTTAATTGGGGCCGCTGTGGTTAAGCGCCCACTACCTATCCGCATTCAGTGGAAGTCTGACAAACCTATATGGACACCACAGTGGCCCCTCAATACCAAAAAAGTTAGAGGCGCTAACAAATCTAGTGGAAGAACAGCTGAAATTAGGACATATTGAGGAAACGTTTTCAGAATGGAATTCCTCCTGTTTTTGTAATACAGAAAAAATCAGGCAAATGGCGTTTGCTGATTGACTTAAGGAATGTAAATTCTACTATGGTCCCCATGGGAGCCCTACAACCTGGGCTCCCCTCTCCAGCAGCTATTCCTAAGGATTGGCCGCTAATTATCATAGATTTAAAAGACTGCTTTTACAGCATACCTATCCACCCAGATGATCGGAAAAGGTTTGCATTTTCAGTCCCTTCCATTAATCATAAAGGTCCTTTACGTAGGTTTCAGTGGACAGTATTGCCCCCAAGGAATGACTAATTCACCTACGATGTGTCAACACTTTGTTGATGAGGTTTTGCGACCCATTCGTGCTAAATTTCCTGGTGCATACATCATCCACTACATGGATGATATCCTGCTAGCTTGTGATAATTCCAGAGATCTCCAGAATTTATATAATGATGTAATGACAGTTTTACCAGAGGCTGGCTTACAAGTAGCTCCGGAGAAAATCCAGATGCAGCCTCCATATGAATATTTGGGCTATGCTCTTGACCGCACTACAGTGCGCCCTCAAAAAGATCTCCATTAGTCAGAAAAGGCTCAAAACCTTGAATGATTTTCAAAAACTGCTGGGGGATATCAACTGGGCGCGCCCCTCCCTTGGTATTCCTAACTGTGAACTCAGTAACCTGTTCCACACCCTTGAAGGTGATCCTGCTCTAAATAGCCCAAGGCAGCTAACTCCTAAAGCTCAGAAGGAATTAGATTTTTTCATGAATCGGCTTCAAAAATCTTACCTCTCCAGATTTAATCCCGGAGAAAAGGTATGGTTCTTGGTCTTCAACACTCCCGAGTCTCCAACTGCTGCTATAGCCCAATTATCTGGACCGTTAGAATGGGTTTACTTACATAACAAGCAGAATCGTACTGCTACACCTTACCTTGAGATGATAGCTAACCTTATAATTAAGGGAAGATCAAGAACCCAAGTATTACTTGGACATGATCCCCATGTAATTGTACTACCTGACCCTAAAAAAGAAATTGAAGCTGTTTTACCACTCAGTGAAATCCTTCAGAGAGCTTTAGCAGATTTTTCAGGAGAAATATCTTATCATTACCCAGCTGGAAAAACCTGGGAATTTCTGAAAAGGACACCTTTTATAATTTCCACCATTGTCCGCCTCCTCTCCCATTCCTGATGCTCCAGTGTATTATATTGATGGCTCCTCATCAGGAAGGGGTGGAATTACAGGTCCTTCGTTGACCACTACTGTGCATACAAATTATAAATCTGCCCAACAAGTGGAACTCGCCACCCTGATACATTTACTATCCCATGTATCTGGCCCATGTAATGTGGTGAGTGATTCTGCATATGTAGTTGGTTTATTTCCTGGAATTGTCACTGCTTCTTTAAATGCCCATAATCCTATAATTCAGGAGCTGCTCCATAAACTACAAGATCTCCTCCGAAATAGAACATTCCCTATATACATCTCCCACATCCGTTCTCACAGCCGACTCCCGGGCCAATGGTTCGAGGAAACGAAGCAGCAGATCTCTTGGCAGCACCAGTATTTAAATCAGCTGAGGAAGAGCACCAGACTCTACATACAAATGCCCGCCGCCTTCATGTACACCATGGCATCCCATGGAGACAAGCTAGACAAATTGTCCGCAACTGTCCTGTCTGTGCTCCTTTACATTGTACATCTCATGTAGCAGGAGCAAATCCTCGAGGTTTACAGACAAACCAATTGTGGCAGATGGATATAACTCATACTAACTTATTTCCCAACAAACCTTTCCTTCATGTGGTCATCGATACATATTCCCAGTTCATATGGGCTGTTCCTATGACGTCTGGAAAGAGCTAAATCTGTTTGTTCATTTTTACTCCAGTGCTTCTCCGTCATGGGTATTCCCCATACCATAAAAACAGATAATGGTCCTGCTTACACCAGCAAAACCTTCAAATCCTTTTGCGAGGAATGGCAGATCAAACATATTACAGGAATTCCATATAATCCACAAGGACAAGGAATAGTTGAACGTGCCCACAGAACACTTAAAACTCAGCTATTAAAGCAACGAAAAACAAGCATGCCTCCAATGGATTCTTTATCTTTAACATTATTCACCTTAAACTTCTTAAATATACCTCAAGGAGATCCCTATACCGCGGCTGAACGTCACTTTCAAGAAGATATGCAAACTCAAAAAACAGTCAATTCACCTATCTGGGTGAAAATTGATGATAAATGGATTGCAGGTCACCTCCTCATTCGGGAAGAGGCTATGCTTTCATTTCTACAAACGATAACCCCTGCCAAGAAACTCTGGGTCCCTCTGCGACTTGTCAAGACTAGAATTCTCCAAGAATCAGAAAACAACTAATTCTTTCAATATAAAGTCTTAAATTTTAAATTGCAAGTTGCTGTTTAAACTTCCTGGATTGGTTCCTTTTAATAATGATCTTGTTTTGGAGTCTGTGATCATGGTTCATGTCTAATATCTTGCCTTACAGCCTAAATATTTTCTTTCTTACAAAAAAAAAAAAAAGGGTGGAAAAATGGGTGGACTCTGATCACAGTGCTCATTACAAAAAATGTTTGCTAAATCAATAAAAAAATTGTTTTTCTAATGATTCTGTTCACAGGATGAGATATTCGAATCCAGTAAACCTGCGCTACAGTGCTCAATACTCCGAGACTCCTAAAACAGTGCTCGCTAAAAATTTAATAATTTGCAAAACTAATTTTTCCCAATGCTCTGTTCATAGGAAAAGACACTTTCTCACCATCATTTGCCGGCTTTATATTTATGAAGCGCTTGACTCGTTACCATTTATCACCCTAAATGGGTCACATATACAGCTGTAAGATATTGATCGATCAAATGTATGTGTGCGGGTGTGTGCATGTGGTGGCCACCATTATGTTTGTGATTAATGTTGTGTCTATGTTATGTCTCAACTACTACCTTCCTCAATTTCTGACCACTACAAACCTCTATTACATTCATCAACTCCACTGCTGATCCACTAGATTTATCAATTTTAAAATCATCAATTCTCATACTTATTTCCCTGCTCCACCCATGTTGGAGCTTCTTTATGTTCTTCTCTCCATCCCAGACTTGAATCCCTACAAAGCCTTAAAATCTCTACTTGTGATTAACCTCGAAAAGTGTTTTTGTCTCGCCTAAGCTACAGGTACAGTTACCGGTGCCAATGTTCCCTTGCTGAAGAAGCCCTGCAAGACGCCCACACCGATGTTCCAGACACCTGCTCCAGCGCTCAAGACTCCTGTTCCAGAGTTCAAGATACCACACCGATGTTCCAGACACCTGTTCCAGCACTCAAGACTCCTGTTCCAGAATTCGAGATACTTGTTCCAGTGTTTCTGAGACCTGATCCAGTGTTCCTGACAATTTAACGAAGTTCCTGATCGCTGCTCTCCAGAGACTCATACTCATATGATCACCGCTATTGCTGTTCCAGAAGTAGCCCCACAGACTTTACACAAAATATAGCAAATTGACTCTCACAAATTATGGACAGTGCAAACGATAGTCCGTTATAATCAGACAGCTAAAAACACTTTGTCTTGAACTTTGCTTTGGGTCCAAAAACAAGTTAGGATCCTAAAGTAACATGTATTATCATTTTGTAATTGGAATTGTTTTTTCTTATCTTAATTTTCTGTACATTACTAAATATTTCTTACCTTTTCAATTTTTATTAGTAAACTAATCAGGGGAGTTGTTGCAGGACTCCTTTAAGGGCTGCTGCATTAGCACACTAAAGGGCCTAGGTGAGGTGCAGGGAGGGATTATCTAAGGACATTTAACACTCCCTGCTTTCCATAACAATGGGAGGAAGGTCTGAGTTGAAGGGATATAAACTAGCCGGTTTTCACTCTCGCGCGCTTCTTTGGGGGCTGTGCTAGCTGTGAGCGGTCGCCCTGCTTGGAAGTGTTCTTCTCCTTTCCCAAAGCCTTTGCACGTGGTGGTCGCCATCTTGGCCTACACGTGGCTGGGGGTTCTAGCCTGGAATCCTAAGCATCGGGTTTTTCCTTTTGCTGATTTGTATGCCTGAACCTGTGATAAGTAAAGTCTTTTAAAACCTCATCGGATCCCTGAGTGCTCATCCATTCCCTCGCCGGCCTCGGAGGTAGAAGGGAACTTCGCTTCCCGGCACTGTCGGGGACCCCGGCGGTGCGCCCGACAGTGGGGGTGTCTTTATATTACTGGCATCACTAGTCACGCACAGGAGTGAGAAGTGGCTTTCTTGGAGAGGCAGTTTAGCCAGTTTAGCCTAGTATTCAGGCCGAGAACAGACATAGAGGGGCTGAGCCTACAAGGCAGTACTCAAAGACTGTCCAAGATTCAGGCTTACCTGGCAACTGCTGCCCGGTAGGGGAAGCAGGAAGAGAAGGGCAAAGCCCTTTCTGACACTTAACGTGCCATGCCGTCGTGCCTGCACCACCTAAAGGCTGTGTTCCCGAAGGATTACTTCACCTCGAGTGCCTGACTGCACTGTCTGTAAAAACAGAGACTATAACATGCCCCAGCCCAGAGAATTGCCCTGAGGATTAGCTGAGATCACGGTTAAGAGCAGTATTTTCTAACCCAGCTACTTTAACGGGAGCAGAGCCAGATTGCCCCGGTTTACGTCCCAGCTCTAAGGGTCTGGGAGACAGCTCCAAGGTCATTGCAGCAGCGGCCTGGTTGGATGCCTGGGGCATGTGCTCCCGGAGCACTGAGTCCGTGAGCAGCACCTCAACACCACCAGGTAGGGCCCCCCGCCCCAACAGAAACAAAGAGTTCCGCTGGAAACTCACAGTGAGTCTGGAAAAGCTGATTTTTTGTCCTTCAGTTTCCTCAACT
Source organism: Cryptotis parvus (assembly GCA_021461705.1). Taxonomy (NCBI): domain Eukaryota; kingdom Metazoa; phylum Chordata; class Mammalia; order Eulipotyphla; family Soricidae; genus Cryptotis; species Cryptotis parvus. The sequence continues at coordinate 8,456 of JAJIBD010025613.1, forward strand.
GTACAATGGGGGATGCTCAGAGTAATCCTTTGGGAACACAGCCTTTAGGTGGTGCAGGCAAGACCGCATGTCACGCGTCATTTGGCCCCTACGTATCAGGAAAGGGCTTTGCCCTTCTTTTCTTGCTTTCCACTTACAGGGGCAGCAGTTGCCAAGTAAGCCTGAATCTTGGACAGTCTTTGAACTGTACAATGGGGATGTTCAGTTTCCTCAACTGTACAATGGGGATGTACAATGGGGATGTTCATCTCATAGAATTATTTTAGTAATGGATGTGCAAAAAAAAATGAAGTGATGACATTTGCTTATAAATGGATGGACATGGAGAGGACCATGCTGAGTGACTTAAGCAGGAGAGGGACAGACAGAGAACGGCTGCACTCATTTGTGGGGTGTAAAAACCGTAACGTGAAACCAATATCCAAGGACAGCAGAAGCAAGGGCCGGGAGGTTTGATCCACGGTTGGAAGCCTGCCCCAACCCTCTCGGGGAAATAACAGTTGGGATAAGGAAGGGATCACTGAGAGAGAGAGAGAGAGAGAGAGAGAAAGAGAGACAGACAGACAGACAGAGACAGAGAGACAGAAAGAGACAGAGCGAGAGAGACAGGAGAAAGCGAGAGAGACGGAAAGAGAGACAAAGACAGAGAAAGAGAAAGAGACAGGGAGAGAGAAAGAGACACAGCGAGAGAAAGACAGAGAAGGAGAGAGACAGAGAAGGAGAGAGGGAAAGCGAAAGAGAGAGCGAGGAAAGTGCCATAGACAGGCTGAGGGGAGGGGCGAGCAGTGGGGGTTGACGTTGGAGGGAGAGAAAAGGGACACGTTGGTGGTGGGAAATGTGCACTGGTGGAGGGATGGGTGATGGACCATTGCGTGACTGAAACCCAATCACGAACATCTTTGTAAGGGTTCATCTCACCGCGATCCAATCAATCAATCAACAAACAAACCAGCGCAGAGGAGAGCTGCTGCGGGGCCTCCCCCTCGGTGGACCGGGTCAGCTGCCGGGCGGGCGCGACTTGGCTCCCCCAGAGCCTGGACCCCGAGTCCAGGCGAGCAGCCGGGGTGGGGGTAGCGGGAGGCCGGGGGCGCTGCGCCGTGCCCCTGGGCTGCGCCTCCACCTCCTGGGGAGCCGGCGGCCTTGGGGGAAGCCCGGAGCACTGTGCGCCCCGGAGTCGGCGGCGCTCCGTCCTTCCTGGTCCTCCTGGGAAGGGCTGGCGGGGGTACAGGGTCGGGCTCGGGCTCTGCCTCGCTCACAGCCTCTCGGCGCTGCAAACACGCAGGCCGGGGGCTGCACCCCTCGGAAGCATCGCCCCCTGGGGTGTGGGAGGGGAAGCCGGGCTGGGACGGGTGAAAACTCCTCTAGCCCGCAGGTCGCAGGCGCGCACCGACCTGTTCCCCCCGGCTGGAGCGAGTCCGACGACCGCAGGCGTCTGCCACCGCTCGGTAACGCTTAGCTCTTAGCCTCTGGGTCAGTGCTTGGCCAGCCTTGGTTTCTGGCCTGGGCTCCCTTCTTCTTTCCTTCCCGGGCTCCCGCGCCATGGGGCCGAGACCCCCGTTGGCGCTGTTCAGAGACCGGCTCAGCAATTCTAAGTCAAAGGCTCATTGAGGCAACGGAGCCGAGCGCTGAGGGTTCACGAGCCGGGGGCGCTCCCGGGGCTGGAAAGCGCACACCAGGCTCCAGCCAAGCTTTCGGGCCTTTTCCCCAAGCCAGAGCCAGCGCAGCGGCCAGAGAAGCGAGGTGCGCTTATGCCGAGATAAGCCCCCTCTGTCCAGTCTTTACTCCAGCAGCTTCCAACCTAGTTAGACGTCGCAGACGGTGTGGTTCGGTTCCTGTACGTTCCTCCCTTTCCGCGTCACCCGGCCCTGCGTTCTCTAACCCCGTCGGTCCTTTCCCCACCGGCACTCACTCGCCTTCTCACCTGCTTGAACACACTATCACACTCAGAAGGGTCCCTGCCTGGGGTGGGGGGTCCCTAGGCCTGTGTGCCTGCTCCTTGTCTGTGGATTCAGGGCTGTTTTCCAGGCCCTTGGGCTCTTAAGTCAGACCAACCGCCCCTTGGCTCCTTGGTTGAAATTTCGCGCCCTGACTTGGCTAGTTCACAGGCCTTCCCTCCTTAAGAGATTCCACGAGCCCCCTCTTGTGCTAGGGTCCGAGACCCCCGGCCTTGCTGCATGCTTCTGAGCCACGAAGCCTTTGGGCCAGGGATGCTCATCCGCCTCGCAGCCTGCACCTCCTGGGGCATCCTTTGTCTCTGCGCCCGCGCCAGCGGCGGCTGGTGGGATGCTCAGCCGCGAGGCGCGCTCTGGGGCGCTGTCGCTGCGTCCGCCTGTGCTCCCTCTCAGCCCTGCTCCCAGGATCCCAGACACAGCCGTTAGTGTGTTCTCTCTCGCGCCACAGCCTTCCCGAAACCTCAGAGTGAGATGTTTCTCCCATCTCTGAAACAGGGTGAAGAGATCGGGGGGGCCCTCTTCACCCTGGCACCCTCCCGTGCCAGGGATTAGCCCAGTCGAACAGGCCTGAAGCAGGGACACCGCGAGGATTAGGAAAAGAGACGGGGCAGGAGCGATAGAACAGCGGGGAGGGCGTTGGCCTTTGTGTTTGGCCAACCTGGGTTCGAGAACTGTTATCCCATATAGTTCCCAGAGCACCACCAGGAGTAATTCGTGAGCGCAGAGCCAGGAGTAACCCCTGAGCATTATCTGATGTGATCCCCAAAAGCAAAGAAAAGAAGAAAAGAGTGAAATAAGATAGGAAAAGCCAGGAGCGGGGGGCTAACAGCCTAGTGGGCTGAGCGCCTGGACTGTCCCTCCGAGCACAGCGTTTATTGTTAGAATCAGGACCAGATAAAAGAGATTCTTCGGTCAAAGGCTTCACCATCCTAGATTTTTACATGTCTAAGAGTCTTGAGTGGTGGCGATTGTCCCCTAAAGACCCTTCACAGCGCAGTGTTCAAAGAGGCGGAGGTCGGAGACGTGTAGGGACAGTGTGTGTGTGTGTGGGGGGGGCTGCTCTCCAGGGGGCTTCCCTCCTTCCCCCTCCCGACTCGGCGTCCCTTCCGGTGTGTCCAGTCCCCACAGGAACGTGCGCAGTCTGTCCTTCGGCTTCTACGAGACTGACCTCCGGGTCCTGAAGAAGGGTCTGCTTCCCGGCTCACCCAGGAATTGCTCTTGACCCTTTGAGCATCTGTGTCCTGAGACGGCTCAGATTAATGACAGACCATTAACTGGTCAACAAGCTTTCATTTTAACGGGATGATTTTCCATATTTTCATATTTATTTATGTATCATCATATCCGATTTTATTCTTTTTACTTTCTCTTTCTTTCTTTTTTAAAACATTACTTATTTATTTATTTATTTTTATTTATTTATTTATTTATTTTTTTTGCTTTTTGGGTCACACCCGGTGATGCTCAGGGGTTACTCCTGGCTCTGCGCTCAGGAATTACTCCTGGCGGTGCTCGGGGACCATATATGGGATGCCGGGGATCGAACCCGGGCCGGCATAAGCCAGCCCCCGGTGCAAGGCAGGCGCCCTACCCGCTGGGCTATCGCTCCGGCCCACTTTCTCTTTCTTTGTTTGGGACCAAACCTGGTGGCTCTGTGCTCAGGAAACACTCCTGGCGGGGTCTTGCCGGGTCTTGACGAGGCTGAGGGTAGAACCTAGGTGGGCCACCTGCAGACCAGTCCCCCTGCTGTGCTCTGTCTCTAGCACCTAGTTTTTATTCCTTTGTGATTGTAAAATCCACTCATCTGCCCTATCAGGTGCTCTGGCTGGGTACATGCTGGGGAGAATGGGTGCACACCTTTCTCAGCAATTAAGAAATTTGACTTTTTTTGCTTTTTGGGTCACACCCAGCAATGCTCAGGGGTTACTACTGTCTCTGAACTCAGGAATTACTCCTGGCCTTGCTCGGGGACATATGGGATGCTGGGGATCGAAACCAGGTGGACCGGTGCAAGGCAAATGCCCTGCCCCTACCCTCTGTGTTATTGCTCCAGCCCCGAATTTTTTGTATGTGTTTGTGGAGGGGGTGCTGGAGGGTACCCCTGGCTCAGGTGCTATCCTGACTCTTGTCAGGAGTGACCTGCAGCGGTGCCGAGGGACTATTGTGGTCAAGAGTGACCTGCAGCGGTGCCGAGGGGTCTATTGTGGTCAGGAGTGACCTGCAGCGGTGCCGAGGGGACTAATGTGGTCAGGAGTGACCTGCAGCGGTGCCGAGGGGACTAATGTGGTCAGGAGTGACCTGCAGCGGTGCCGAGGGGACTAATGTGGTGCCTAGGTTAGAAGAGTCTCCACTGAGTGGGAACTGCGGCATGTTTTTGCCACTGACCCGTGAGTGCTCCTGAGCATGTGGGAACTTGGTCACTGCACTCGGGGCTCAGTGTGAGGAGTGAGGTTGTGCCGCTGCTCGGGCCTGCAGTGTCCGGAGTCACCAAGGCCACCCTGTGGGGCCCAGAGCCCAAAACAAACAACAGGATTTACTAAAACTGCTAATAGGTCACAGAGAAAAGTGATTGCTTTGCTTATCCTTTTTAGCAGTTTGGTGAGAACTAAGAGTCTGTTTCTTTCTAACAATGTTAGATACTTCATTGATTTATGACATGTATAAATTCACCTGGAATTGGGTCTTTTCAACACCATAAATATTAAAATTTAATGATTCATGTAGAGTGACAAATCATTCAAAGATGGATTCATGTGCTCTGTTGCCTTTGATGCGTTTTATAATGGATAGCACATCTATTTTTTTTTTTTTTTTTTTTTGCTTTTTGGGTCACACCCGGCAATGCTCAGGGGTTACTCCTGGCTCTGCACTCAGGAATCACTCCTGGCGGTGCTCGGGGACCATATGGGATGCCGGGGATTGAACCCGAGCCGGCTCAGGCTGGCCGCGTGTAAGGCAAACGCCCCTACCCGCTGGGCTATCGCCTCCAGCCCCTCACACATCTATTTTTAAGTTTTAGGACTTCAGGCCCAAGCGCACTTTCCGATGACAGCGTATTTATCTTTACATTAGGACTTGAGCATGTGCCGGATTTTGCCCAGACTGCCATGGCCCCCTGTATAAAGGACATCACCAAAGAGGCATTCTGAAGCGTTTCTCACTCAGTCATCTTAATTTTCTGACAGTGGCTCATCAAATTTTAATGAGGATATATATATATATATATATATATATATATATATACACATATCATGTATGTTTACTGGGACATAAAAATAAACAGATTAAATGAATAGAAAATTCAAAAAGACTTTATTAACTACTTTGATGAAACTCTGAAAAGGAGGTCGTTCTGCTAAGGGGGAATATTTAAAAACAAAGCCTGGGGCTGGAGCAATAATGGTGCAGTGGATAAGGGCTTGCTCACACCTGGCCTGGCTGGATCTGATACCATACATTGGCCCTCAGCGCCTTTCCATAGCGATGTCTGCTGAATATCCTGAGGGTCCCAGAAGGCAAACAGCTAATTGTGAATTTCAAATGTGATTTTATTGCCCTGTGATGTTCCACTAAAGAAGGGTGGAAGGATTTTGTTGTTGTTGTTAAACAAATTATTCAGAAATGCCCATGTGAAACTGGCTTATAAACTGGGTTTAAAAAATTTGTTTATTGTTTTTGGGTCACCCCCCCAAGCTCAGCTCAGGCCTTAGTCCAGGCTCTGTGCTCTGGGATCACTCCTGGCAATGCTCAGGGAGCATATTGGGTGCCAGGGGTTGAATCCGGTTGTCTGTGTGCCAGGCTCTTACACCTTACCACCTGTACTTTCTCTCCAGCTCCTGGTGTGGAAACTGTTATGTACAGTTACTGCAATCGCTTTGACCAGTTTTCATTCACGGCCGCCAGACTCCATATGTTGGACTTCTTTAGAACCGTGTTTCTTAACCATTTCTCCACTTGTGCCCCTGGCAACCTTGTTTTCTCCGTGTTCCCCCTCTCCCAGTCCTATCGGTTGGACCCTCTCCTCAAGCCTTGGTCGTCTTTTCCGTGAGTTTTGCCCGTGGCCCTCTTGAATCAGCCTGAGGACCCACAGGGTATATTCCCCAGTTGAGAAAAGCTTCCCCTAAACTCTTAAGACAAATAGAAAAGTCCCAGGTTTTATTTTCAACATGTTGTAATCCTCCAGAATCTCAAAATAATTAGGGAAGTCTTTACCATTTGAGGATTCTTCTGCCAGTCCCGGGACTATTTCCCCCACGTTAATCGGATCTTTCCCCCCCTAAAATTATTCTTCCCATAAAACTTTTATTTTATTTATTTATTTATTTATTTGCTTTTTGGGTCACACCCGGCAATGCTCAGGGGTTTCTCCTGGCTCTGCACTCAGGAATTACTCCTGGAGGTGCTCGGGGACCATATGGGATGTCGGGGATTGATCCCAGGCTGGCAAAGCCGGGTCAAGTGCAGAAGGCAAACGCCCTACCCGCTGGACTATCGCTCCGGCCCCCATAAAACTTTTAGGTACGAGCCAGAGGGATAGGACAGAAGATAGGGCGCTTGCCTTGCGCACAGTCGGCCTAGGTTTGATCCCAGGCACCCCATACGGTCTGCTCCACCTCCCACCTCCTGCAGCACCAGTAAGTTCCTGAGTGCAGATCCAGGAGTAAGCCCTGAGCATCACCGGATGTGTAAACCCCATTAAACATCTCTAAAATGATTAATCTTATTATTTGTGCTATTAAATAAGAGTCTATAATAAACATGTAGCTAAGGAAAGGCTTATAATTCAAGTTTTTCCTTAGACGTTTATGTGTGTCGGAAAAGATCAGGAAGTAATTTATACCAGCTGAGGTTGATAGTGGTTTAATGAGTTAATTGAAAGTTTCATGCACAGAGGACTGGATAAGTGGTTTAGAAAGATAGTTGCAAGTTTAAAACTTAATCTTTGTTTCCTGAACAGCTAAAACCAACGAGTGCAACGTCTTCTGTTGTATGATGTGTTCATACCTGAGTCTGACACAAGGTGGCGCTAATGAACCATTCATTTGTGACCTGGTAATAATTTTTCTCTTTGCTGGCCCCTCCCTCATCACTCCTTCATTATAACTTTTAAAAAATTGTTTTAGGCTTAGTTAGACGTTTAAAAATGATAATACACATTAAAAAGCATAACAGGGGACGACAGAGAAGTAGCATCTGGCTTAAGGCTCCCTTGCATACAGGGGACCCAGTTTGCACCAGGTGATGGTTGCTAGAAATACCCTCACTCTGCAACTCTGCCCTCTTGGCTGAGAATCTCAGGAACAGCCCTTCCTTCTCCAAAGAGAAAAACCATTAACAAGATTTTTTATTGAAGGACACAAATACATTTAAAAATAATCACAGAGGGGCCAGAGTGATAGCCCAGCGGGTAGAGCGCTTGCCTTGCACGGCCGGCCCATGCCGGCCCGGGTTCGATCCCCGCATCCCATATGGTCCCCCCCGAGCACCGCCAGGAGTGATTCCTGAGTGCAGAGCCAGGATTAACCCCTGAGCATCGCCGGGTGTGACCCAAAAAAGCAAAAAAAAAAAAAAAAATCACAGGGCCTGACATCTGATTTATTTATTTATCTATTTATTTAAGAAATAAAAATCATGGAGGCGAAGTGATAATACAGTAGGCAGAGTGTGGGCCTTGCACGTGACTGACCCAGAATTGATCCCGGCATCCCATACGGTCCCCCCGAGCACCACAAGGAGTAATTCCTGAATGGAAAGCCAGGAGTAACCCCTGAGCATCACCGGGTGTGACCCAAATAGCAATAACTAACTACTAACTAACTATAAAGAAAGAAAATCATGTTGATGAACATGATGAAGGCAGTGTGCCAATGTGGTTTAGTGGAACCCACCTGTGTGGAGCTGAGTTTGCATTTGACTTCATGCCTAATGGAAACATCAGGTTTTAGGTTTTCTTCCATTAGAGTTGCCAGTTTGGGTCACACCCGGCAATGCTCAGGGGTTACTCCTGGCTCTGCACTCAGGATTTACTCCTGGCGGTGCTCAGGGGACCATATGGGATGCCGGAGATCAAACCCAGGTCAGCTGTGCAAGGCAAATGCCCTACCTGCTGGATTATCGCTCTGGCCCCAATATCACTGTTTTTAAATGTGCCGTTTAAGCAAAGTATTTAAAGGAGCTTGAACAACTAAAATAACCCGAACAACTATAATTTCTCCTTCAAGAACACCCTCAACAGGGGGACTTGTCAATGGTTGGAATCTACTACAAGTGGGGGTGGGGCAGAGGTTAGGTAAGATAGAGAAGGGACTAGTCTGCCAACAATAGTTGGAAATGATAACACTAGACTAGAACTGAGTATTGAACGTATTGTAGTGAAGGTATATACATGATAACCCCTGAGTGAATGTATTGCAAACCACAAGGCTTGAGAGGAGAGGGGAGGGAAGGGAGGGAGAGAGGAGAGAGAGAGAGAGAGAGAGAGAGAGAGAGAGAGAGAGAGAGAGAGAGAGAAAGAGAGAGAGAGAAAGAGAGAGAAAAAGAGAGAGGGAGAGAAGTGCCTGCCAGAGAGCAGATTTGCAGATTTGGGGGGGAGAGGGAAACTGGGGACATTGGGTGCTGGAAATGGACACTGGTGGAGGGATGGTGCTGGAGCACTGTCTGACTGAAACCCAGACATGAGCAGCTGTAATGGTCTGTTGCCCGGTGACTTAAACACAAAACCAGAAACAGCCTGAGCAACACTGTCTCGGCATCCCCCTCACAGTCCTGGTTGCTGGCATCATGCATTGCACACGACTCTTTAAAATTTATAATATTTATTTATGATGCTTAAGCATGCACTGCTCCTAATACAGTTAAAAAATACTTTCAATTTGTATGTTTATTCTTTTTCCATTTCAGTCTTTAAAAATAATAATAAACTCCCAGTGAACTTTTACCCTGCAAATGACCTGATCTGAGATATTTGAACTTATAATGAACTTTCACATGGACTTCCAGTGATCCTGGAGAAACATCACAGATGGAAAATAAGCAGATTTCGCAAATAATTTCAGATGCAGTTCTTTGACATGCTGAGCCAGTGACCAGGCCGACTATCTCTTTGCAGTGTTTACTTGGTTTGTTTCATAATATTACAGGCTGCTCCGTTACAGTAAGTGGCTGATTTCACAGGGTCGGTTTCTGGCTGATCATGTCTTCAGCCCTTTGCAAATACACTTAAATATAAAACTAATTGGGTCATAAAAATAGAACCAATTCTAAATGAACTTTTATGGAACTTATTAAAATAATAGGGTTTCAAATCATTTCGATTCTGAGAGGGTTTAACCAGCTGTTTCAGAAACTTAGAATGTGAACCATCAGCCCTCATGGCTTTCAGATAGAGTTGTCTGTAGCTAGGAATTCCCTTTAAGATGGAAATGGTGGGACTGGAGAGATAGTCCAGTGGGTAGGGCATCTTCCTCACATGCGGCTGGCCCTGGTTCAATTCCCAGAACCCTGTATGGTAACCCTGAGCCCGACCAGGAGCGATTCCTGAGTGAAGAGCTAGGAGGAAACCCGGCACACAGCCAAATGTGTCCCCCCCAAAAAGTCAACAAAAATAATTAAGTGGTATCTGAAGAGACACTTTCCCTAAAAATAGAGGAAAGTGAATTGAACACCAACTATTGTATCTCTGGTCTTCTGGTATGAGCTGGGCTCCCTGTGGGTGTATAATCTCAATAGCTCGCTTAGAAGGTTGTCATCTCGCTCATTTTGTCCAAGGGGAAAGAGACACAGAGGCCGGCAACTTACTTGAGGACACACAACTAAATTCGAATTGCGTCTGGCTGTCCCGACCTTCAGACCTTACTCCTTCAACAATTTAATACCCCCAGAAACAAAAGTTTGCCTAGTCAAATTGATAACTAAAAAGAGAAATAAAGTTAGAAATTATAACATCTTTATTTTGACGATTTAGTTTGTTTTATATGAAATTTTTGCTGTGTATTTATTATATGGTACCATGAATTTAGATTTAAAAAGCTATTGATTTTCCCAGTGAAATGAAAATCATAGTTTGATTTACCTGGAAATTTCTTTTTTGTTTATAAAAACATTGTGTGCGATTACATTTACCAGATAGCATAGGCACATATATTCTGTTTTGCTTGGTTTTGTTTTTTCCTTGGGCCTCACTGGGCTGTGCTCTGGACTTACTCCTGGCTCTGTGCTCAGGGATCACTTCCTGAGTGGTGATCAGGGTGGGCTGTGTGCAAGGCACACTCTCTACCCGCTGTGCTACTGCTCTGACCCAGTTATGTGTATATATATATATTATCTTCTTGCTTGGTGTTAATTCTCTTAACTCCCACTTTATTTTCAGACCATAATTTACTCATCCTGAGTTGTGTTAATGTTATTTATAAGTTCAGGATGAGTTTAGACTTAATGGATCCAGACATACAAGATGGTGCTCCATTGTGTTAATGAGATCAGAACGTGATGTGTGGTAAGCAATCACTAGCGCAGCCTTTCCTGATACTCACTTGGAAATACAGTGTCAGTGATGAGGAAAACCTTTTGCCTTTCTCAAGCATGTGTTCAGAAACGTTGAGGTTTATTCTGGTCTTGCCAATGATGCCATTTCAATGACCAACAAATTAAAGTAAGGTCTGTTACTCATTTTAAGGGATTGTCTCATGTTTTCAGTCTTTTATTTTTGAGTTCATTTTTAATTTTTTAATTTTTATTTATTTTTATTGCTTTTGGTTCATTTTTTAAAATATTGACTTTTTCTGAGATTAATGAAGATTCTTTATTTTATTGTCTTTTTTTTAAATTTTTTCCACAAAATGGAGGTGTTTACTATAAAATGGTCCTAAAACATGCCTTGCTTAGAAAAATGCTTGATATAGAATAACAATAAATGTTAGTTCTTTTTAACACATGTATTATAATAGGCCTGAGGGTCTGCTTTCTTGGAGAATAATTTTTTCCCATTCACACATAGGCAATAGTCAAAGCTCTTGTTTCCTGTCTATTCTGCCCTAAGAATGTAGAACTTGCTTATGAGAAAGATATTATTCTTCTTCATTGACAAAAAATGAGACATATTGTTCTGGATTTTATGATTTCAGTTATTGTTTTAGTTTACTGTAACTTTTTCTTTTAGATGAATTACGGTGTGATAGAACATTTCAAAGCAGTTCATTGTGTTTCAGTCATACAGTGTTCCAACACCCATCCCTCCATTCAGTCATACAGTGTTCCAACACCCATCCCTCCATTCAGTCATACAGTGTTCCAACACCCATCCCTCCACCAGTGACATTCCCCAGCACCAATGTGCCCCCATTTCTCCCACCATCCCACCCGCCCCATCACACACACACACACACACACACACACACACACACACACACACGATCTGCCTCCATGGCAGGCACTTTCCTTCTATCTTTTTCTCTCTCCCCATTTTGTGCATTGTGGCTTGCAATAGACACTAAGGGATTATAATGTATAATCTTTTATTTACTTTCAATACTCAGTTCTAGGGGACGAAGCTATAGTCCTGCGAGTAGGGCATTTGCCTTGCACACTGTCAACCTGGGTTCATCCCCAGCATCCCATATGGTTCCCCAAGCACCGTGAGGAGTAATTCCTGAGTGCAGAGCATGGAAAACCCCTGAGCATTGCTGGGTGTGACCCCAAAAAACAAAACAAAATCAATACTCAGCTCTAGTCCAGCATGGCTGTTTCCAACTATTATTGTCAAACTAGTTCCTTCTCTATCTTACCTGTCCCCACACCTACTTGCAGTAGATTCCAACCATTGACAAGTCTTCCTGGTCCCTATCTTGCCTGGCCTGGGATATTAGTCTCATACTATTGTTTTTTTAAATCCCACAAATGAGTGCAGTAATTCTATATCTGTCCTTCTTCAGATTCATTTCACTTAGCATGATACTCTCCATTTATAGGCAAATTTCATGACTTTATTTTTTCTATCAGCTATGTAATATTCCATTGTGTAGACATACCATCGTTTCTTTATCCAGTTGCCTGTTCTCAGGCATTCAGGCTCTTTCCAGATCTGACTATTGTGAACAGTGCTGCAATGAACATAGAATTGCAGATGGTGCTTCTGCGGTGTGTTTTTGGACCCCCAGGTTATATTCCCAGTCGAGGGCCAAGTGGAAATTAAATTTTTTAGTGTTTGGAGGAATATCCATATTGTTTTCCAAAATGGTTGGATCAATCTGCATTCCCACCTGTAACAAATGGCGGTCCCTTTCTTCTCCCAACTGCTCCAACACTGATCTTGTTCTTTTGGATGTGTGCCAGTTTCTGTGTGAGCAAAGGGGTACCTGTCTTCTTCCTTTAACAGGGTGTTTCTCTTGTATTATTCTGCTTTGCCAGGCAGAGCCTGGCAAGTTACCTGTGTCGATTTGATGTGCCAAATACCAGTAACAATTATAGACCTCATTCCCATGACCTGATGGAATGGTTTGAGGCTCTTCATGTTCCTGGAGTGGGATGATGCCCTTGGGCTCTCTCTCATGTGACAGGACATATTGAGATGTTACTGGTGCCCGCTCGAGCAAATCGATGATATACGGGAAGAAAGTGATACAGTGATATTCTGCTTTGAGGCCACACTCCGTGGGCAGATCCTGATGTATACTGGGGTTGCTTCCTGAGGGTTTTGAGGACAATGTGGTCTTAGGATCAAACCTGTGTCAGCCGCATGTAAGGCCAGGGTCTTAATACCTCAACTACCTTTCTGACCCAAGACTCTTCTGTTTGTAACCTCCTGTCAATAGGTCAACCCTTGTTTTACCAGGCCGGTTTCAGAACCACAGTTATATACCCACTGGGAGAGCCCAGAGATACAGACCAGGGAAGGAGGACAGCTAAAACCCTGAAAAGGTTTGTAAATAAAACAAAAATAACAGATTTTCCCATTTAAGCAAACTCACACGTTAGCAGCCGAAGTATTCATCATTATGTTCACTCAGTCTTTACCCCTCAAGTGTTAACTGGCTCCTTCAACACACTCTAAGTTAGCTTGACTACTCCTGCGACAAATGAACTTGGCATCCAATACTTCAGAGTTTCATTTGCAAAGACACTTCTAGAAACAGAATCCAGGAAGTTGGATGGATGCTCCGTTTCTCTAGGAGTCTTCAACATGTTTCTTTTCAACTGTGATTTTATTTGGAAACTAAATGTAACGGACATTGATGGGTATTGTCAAACCCTTTGACAGAGCTGGTGGCACCTCTGACTGTCTGAAGTTCACTTAGTATGTCCCAGAAAGTTTTCTTTTTCATTAAATGCTACTTTCTTTGTACTGTAATCAAATTTAATTAACAGCATTCCATTCCCTCCACATGTTTTAAATGTTGCTTTTACAATAACGGGGTCACGCACTCTAGAGGTGTTTGCTGGGGCTGCACACTTGAGCTGTGGTGCCCACACACACTTGGTCACGGTGCAGGGAGCACAGTGGCAGTGCCCTGGCATGCTTTTGGCACATGGGTCTGTGCTGGAAAGGAGGACAGATACACTCCTCTGTCAGGGCTCAACGGGGTCCCAACAGTCATTGGGGTTCGGCGAGGTCCATGGCTGCATTCAGGGCGGACGAATGTCCTCCTCGACCAATGGACAAAGGGACATGACTCCGAAAGTCTGGAAGCTCTCTCTCCTTTCAGTCTCTCCCCCAGTGGGCCTCTCTCTTGCAGCCTCTCTCCTCTCTCTCTGTCTACCTGAGATGGATTCTGTCCTGGGGCTATATATACCCGCCCTGAAAGAGGCAGAATACTGGAATTTTAAATGTCTTAACTTTTTTTTTTTGGGTTACATTCCGCGATGCTCTGGGGTTACTCCTGGCTCTTCGCTCAGGCATTACTCCTGGCAGTGCTCAGGGGGATTGAACCCAGATTGGCCACGTGTGCAAAGAAAACGCCCTTCCTGCTGTGCTGTCCGCTGGGGTCCCTAACTATGAGCTTTTTTAACATTACTTCCCCTTCCCCTTCCTGCCTCCACACTTTAACCACGGTGGTTTACAAAGTTGTTCATGATGATTTGACAGGCGCTTAATTTCCGACCCCAATCCCATTTCCACTGCACCTTCCCTTCTTCACCATTGTTTCCATTTTCCAATCACCCCTCAAGCCTGGCCCCGTAGCGGGCCCACAATAATTAATTTTATGTTGCTTGTTACCACTAAATCGCTAATGAAATTATCAAAAAAAAATTCTTCAGGACGTCCAAGCTATAGTTCTGTGGGTAGGGTGATTGCCTTGCACCCGCCCACCGGGTTCCGTACTCGGCATCCCATATGGTCCCCAAACTCCTCGAGGAGTATTTCCGGAGTACTGAGCCAGGAATAACCCCTGAGCATCGCTGGGTATGACCCAAAAAAAATAATAATGATAAATCTTTAGTTGAAGAAAATTTGTGAAAATTGTTGTATCTCAGCATTGGGACATTAAGTCCTGGCCGAGGGTTTATTAAGCTGTTGTTGCTGGTTGTTTTACCAGTTCTTATGCTTGGACCAACCCCTTTACATATTTTCCACTACAGTAATGTTTCCTATTAAATCACGTGTCCAAAGCACGGTCCTGAGTTAATCAAAAGAAATGAATTAAAGATAAATCTCCTGTTAATAAAAATAAGTATATGTTGGTAAGAGATAAAAATAAATTAGTATTAATGTCTTCCTTAATCAGAAAGATTCATTCAATTCTTACTCAGTAATGGTGATAAGACATGTAAAAAGTTCATAAAATACAGACAGAAAAACATTAAGCTATATCCCATCATTCAATATAGAATTAAAATGCTCTTATTTTATTATTCTTATTTTTTGCTTACTGTTTATTTTTTGCAGTACGAGATTGAAACTTTGAGGGAAGGCCTGTGCTGTATTACTGAGCCACATCCCCGTCCTAAAGGTGATTACAGGGGCCAGAGTGATAGTGCTGGAGTAGGTTGATTGCCTTGTGCACAACCAATCCGGGTTTAATTCCTGGCATCCCATATGGTCCCCTGAGCACTGGTAGGAGTAATTCTTGAGTGCAGAGCCAGGAGTAATCTCTGAGCATATCTGGGTGAGGCCCAACATCAAAACAAACAAAAATTATGATTATAATTTAAATTTTTATGTGATCTATGTTAGTTATTGGTTCAGTTATTCTTCCTTTGAATGAACATTTGTTGAATCTTTATGGCAGTCAATCCAGGGCATGGATGAAAATTTGGACTCAATGCAGACAGGTGGTCTTCTCATCATTAATTTAGTATGTGGTTACACATTGCAATAATAGCCCTTAAGTGCTCTAGATTTCCATAGGCCTTTAATGGTGCTTGAATAATTAACTGTAATTATTACTGGTATCCAAAATATGTGATCTCTATCCAGAGCCCAACCTAAGAGAATATTGGCATTGATCTATCATAAACTTACGAATATTTTATGACAAGTAACTTTTATGCAGAACTTGCTTTATGTTTGAAGAAGCTGTCTTGGAAGAATATGCTCAAATCCACTTTCAAATTTTAGCATCCGAAGAGATATACAAGGCACATGGTGAAACCGATTAAATGGATTGTGTATATTAGGAGTCTTCTTTCTCCATTGTAAATTAAGGAGTTAGAAGAGTCTCAATTATTCATGTATTGGCATATTTATTATAAAGACCAATTTATGTAAACTTTAATGGGTTGTATATTTTGAGTTCTTTTTAATTTTATGATGCTTTATTTTTAATCTCTGACTTGCCATTCAATTAGGATTTTCCATGTGCTTATGGAAAAATTTACCCCAAATTCCATGCTTTTCCTTTCGTGATCCACCTTTAACATCTGTGTATGCTTTTTGTTTTACATGTAATTAACAGGCATAGCAACCACTTATGTCATAGGATTAACACCGATTGAGAGGTGAGTATTTGCCAGGTTCCATTCTTGGTGCCTTCCTTGTCTTGTCATTTAGCTCTTCAGCTGGTGTCTAGGTTTTATAAGTCGACACGGGAGAGGTTGCTGATGCGGGACAGAACAAGGACCTGAAAACAGCCCCCTATCTTTCCCCTTCACCCCCTCCCCCGCCCCTCCTGCCTCACCCATGGTCTAACTCTGACATCTGCTTTTACTACCCCTGAGAAGAAGAGTTTTGCTTTAGCATAGAGGAAAATTACTGGATTTGGCATATCGAACACGCATCGGACAGCTTGCCAGGCTCTGCCATGTGGGCACTATATTCTCATTGCTTTGTGGGGCTCTCTCAGAGGGGTGGGTAGAATATTTGTGGTAGTTTGGAGGTAAATTGCGCTGCCCACGCAGCGGCTGCGCAACGGGAGAGCTGGTTTCTGCTCTGCCGGGTGTACCTGCGTCTTAGGCTCAAGCATTCCTGGGTTTGAAATACTCTCCTCTGAAGGGCGGGTCTCTGCAGGGCGGGTCCTTGTAGGCTGGGTTTCTGACAAGCTGGGCTGGAGACTGGATTAATCTGTGGGCTGGAGACTGGATTAATATGCTGGGGGAGATCTTACCAGCTGCAGAGTGTGGATTGTGACACAGATCGCTGCCAGCAAGGTGTGGGGTTTCTCTGGCCTCCTCCGAGGCTCCATCGGGATGGTGGACTCGGGTCGGAAGTTGCTCTCGTGGTCCATGGAGTGCAGGGGGTTCAACGGGGAAAGCTGGTTTCTGCTCTGCCGGGTGTACCTGTGTCTTAGGCTCAAGCATTCCTGGGTACCTAGGTCGAGAAGTCAACATGATGAACGACCTAAAACCTGAGCTGCGCAGGAGGAAGAGAGCGGCATGGAATGCCTTCAAAGGCATCGAAGAAATAGCTAAAAGGACAAAGAACCTCCGGCTCCGGGCACATCTCTTCGACTCCACCAATCTCCCTGCATTAACATACGCCTCAGAGACCTGGGCCCTACGAAAGCAGGATGAGAATGCTATTCGGGTCTCCCAGAGAGGCATCGAAAGAGCTATGCTTGGAATATCACGTCTCACTCAAGTGAGAGAAGGAATCCGGAGTTCTGACCTCCGTCGCTATTCCAGAATCAGGGACGCTGTCTCGTTTGCCAAGGCATCGAAAATCAGATGGGCTGGACATGTAATGCGATTTGGAGACAACCGCTGGACTAGAGCCGTTACCGACTGGATCCCACGGGATGTCAAAAGATCACGTGGCCGCCCACCTACAAGATGGTCAGACTTCCTTGTTAAGACCCTGAAGGAACGGTTTGAGGCTCTTCATATTCCTGAATCAACCAGATGCCATTGGGCTACATTGGCACGTGATAGGGTCCAATGGAAATGTTACTGGCGCCCGCTCGAGCAAATCGATGAGTAACGGGATTCATGTGATCAAGTGATAGAGGAAAATTAAAAAAGATTAAAAAATTTGACTTTGTAAGGCTTGAATGGCATCCAAAGAGAATCTATTACATTTTGAAAGAAAAAATAGTGTTATTATAGTCTTAACTATATTCCATGTATAGACTTTTTTTACTTTGGAATTTTATCCTATGTGTTAGTTCAGGGTTTTATTTGGGTGGCGGCTTTCTGAGCCGCCATCTTTGCTTTCATACTTTCTGCAGTGAGTTTCTCATTCCATTTCCTAAAGGCCCCGAAATGTCAATGCTCTGGTGTTTTATTTTGTAGAATAGCATGTGGTAATGTCAGGATATAAACTTAGGGATACTTTAGAAATATATGAGATATTTTAGATGCTTGATAAAACCCAGAAATAGGACCCACGACCCTGCTGTTAACGCGGTGCTGTGTTACTCTATAGAGACAAAAACTTGCTGTTAACTGTCAGGAGGTTTAATTGCCATATTGAAATTGCTGGATCAGAATTCAGCGATGTGAATGTAGATGTTAAAATGAAAGGTTAAATTGGGTGAAGCCAACTTCTAATCTGTTGCTTGGAAGGACTTTTGTTTCAAGAATGCTTGAAAATGGGACCTCTAATTTTTGCAAAGCGTCTATGAACCTAATTTCATCATATCGTTAAGTTGTCAAATTGATTCATTATGTTGCTTTTGGACGGAGATTGGCAGTATAATTGAGAAACCGGAAGTTTAATTACTGACCTTATTAAAACCATTATATTTGTACTTGAAACGGTTTTCCTGTGACGCCACGCTATTTCTTCATCATAGCTCTGTGAAGTAGGTAAGTCGATACAATCTACATTTAACTATAAAGGAAAGCTAAGTTATGGAGAAGTGAATTGGCTTCACTAAAGGTCAGCTTTAAATAAGAGATACTGCAGGTATCACAGTTCCGGCGCTTTCTTCTGGCCTTCCAGTCAGCAAAATACTTCAAAGAAGGTGATTTCTGAATATTAACACTAAAGGTATCTGTATCCACACACTTACATACTAAAATTCTGTTTCAAACTAGGCGTGCCATTCTATACCAAGCTCTACAGTGACTGTGATCTAGATTGCAGATATTTTTGGAGAGAAACTGAACTATAGCAGTTCTGTACACATGCTTTGGTGTCATCTGACATAAGAAAAAAACAGTAGACACCAGTTGAAGAGGGGGAGACACGGAGCAAACAAAGGGATTTTAAGAATACAATTCTAGCAATTTCCCAGGATAACATAACCATGTGTCTAGTTGTGTTTTTTTAATATTTTATTATACCACCGTGAGATATACAACTACAAAGATGTTCATGTTTGGGTTTTGGTCATACAGTGTTCCAGCACCCATCCCTCTACCAGTGCCCATTTCCCACCACCAAAATTGTATTTTTGAAACAAAACTATTATTGTTTTATGGGGATTGTTGTCATCAATTTTGATGCTGATTTTTTATGCACTGTGTGGACAGGAAAATGGACAAATAATATAAACAATTGACAGTAATCCTACAAAGCAGAGATTTATATAGTCCAAAAATGTTTCAGGATTATAGATTTGTGCTTTAGTTTGCTAATTTCTACTCTTAGTTTACAGGATCTTTTGGCTTTTGGCACACCATAAACAGAAGGAGATGGTGGAAATCTTTTCAAGAGGTTGCACCGGCAGATACTGGAATGGTATATGTAAATATTTTTTATAGTTACAGTTCTAAGAATACCTTGATTAGTCCTAATCATCATCAACTATAATGATTTATTTAATCCTAAACTTGGCAATGTGTGTTAAGCCACATGGATCTTGCCATCAACACCCTTTTGGCCTTGGAGTATTTTAATACCTTTGCATATTTGCCAATTCCATATGCCTGCTTAGATGTTTTAAAATTTTACCAAAAATGTAAAGCATTATGGGTCCGGAGCGATAGTACTGTGAGTAGGCATTTGCCTTGCACGCGGTTGGCCCAGGTTCAATCCCTGGCATCCCATATGATCCCCAGAGCACTGCCAGGAGTAATTCCTGAGTACAAAAGCAGGAGTAGCCCCTGAGCTTTGCCTGGTGTGACCCAAAGAGAAAAAAATTAAAGCATTCTGACATTGATTCTGGATTTATCTATTAATGCCCACTCATGGGATTTTGATGATACTCCCAGACAAGGTGATCTGTCGCATCCATTTTGCATTTGTTCAACCCATGCCACAAACTGTCTCCTCTGTATTAGTACCTTTTTCCAGAAGTCTCTGCTTCCCCAGGGACTACAGGACAGGGCTCGTGGTGTCCTGTGACAGGCCTCCCCGATTCTCAGGGCACTCTCCTGCAGCGCCCTCTGGTTTTCCCAAGCAAGGACCTGACCCCTGTCACAATGGACCAGGCCTCCCCAGGCTTCAGTTTTGAGCTCACTTCATTCATTACCATTTCACAGAAAAGGAAAGGGAGATTCAGAGAGGTACTTCAAGTGTCAGGGGGCAGCCACTCTCTTTGGCTCTCAAGAAGAGACGTTAAACTTTTTAAGACTATTATTCTCCAGGAAATTTTTTAGTCTATTTTTACTTCTTTCCTCTTCCCCTACTAAAGGTAGAGGTCTAGAAAATTGAATGTTGGCTGTGCCAGATTTCTGTTTAAAATGAAAACAGTGTGGGGCCAGCGAGAGTGTGCTTTATACACAGGAGCACCAGGTTCAATCCCAGCACCACATGGTTTCCTGAGCACTACAGGGAGTAATAAATAAGTGAATAAAATTAAAATAAGCCAATGATCACCCCTCCATTTTGTCTGAGCCCGGTGGCCCCGCCCCAGGAGCTGCCCTGGGGTAACCAGCCATAGCATGCAGAGCCTCAGACACCGCTGGGGAAGCTGGAACACGGCTCTCCCCAGGCTCAGCTGACCATGGGGCCCCCAAGAGGACAGATGGGTTTTGGGAGTGGGCCCATCACCTCTGGGGGTCCCGGAAGCAGCCGGATGAGACTTGCCCACCACACTAGCCGCCACCTTCGTTGTCTGGATGCTGACCATGAGACGGTCCATCAAACTAGTGGAAACAGTTATGTCCTTTAATGTACTGCATTCTACAATGTGTAGGAAAGGTAGGTGGGAGGGAGAGATAGAGAGAAAAGACATACAGAACCCGCCAAGTAGCTGAGGTGTGGGACGGGGGAGGGGGTGGGGACATTGGTGATGGGAGATGGGTTCGGGTGGAGGGATGGGTGTTGGAACACTGTAGAACCAAAACTCAACATGAGCATCTTGCAATTGTATGTCTAAAAGTGGTATAATAAAATTTGAACAAAAAAATAAGCCAATGAATAAAGTTAAAGCAATTAAAATAAACAATTGGAACCACATCAACCTTGAAAGTTTCTACACAGCAAAAGATCATCGGTAGATCATCTCTACCAAAGAGAAAAGAAACCTTTGCAAACAATATATACAAAAAATGCTTTATTATATAAAACAACAAAACAATAGACAAATAAACAAAGTCCACTTAAAATTAGCAGAGGTTTTGAGTAGACTTTTTTTTCCCCCAAAAGAAGACAGTTATCCAATTATTACTTGGAAAAAACTGCTCACTGGAAATGTAAATGAAATCCTCAAATTTGACACACCTAATATCTCTTAGAATGGCTGTTAGCATAGTGACAAAATCTGATGCCATGTGAAGAGAGGGGACTGGGGCATTGCTCCAGTACCTCTCTGTTGGGTGTCATGGAGTGCTGAGTACTACGCCCAACCTCCCAGATGTCAAACACATTCCAGCCCTCTGAGCCATCTCTTCAAAAGAAAGGAACTTGTATACTGATCCTTTTGGGTGATGAGTAAATTGAGCTCCCATGCAAATAGGGATGGTACCCCCCATATTAAAGGATCCACTAGCGAACCCACTTCTGGGTGTTGATTGCAAAGGAAAAAAAAACAGTCTCTTGAAAATTGAAGCATTATTGGCAATATTTAAGAGAAAGAAATACTTTAAGTATCCCCTGACTGGTGAATGGATTACAAAATTGTGATACTGTACATGCATGTAGGTATGTAATGGAGAGTTGCATGTAGGTATGTAATGGAGAGTTCTTCAGTTGTGAAAAAGAAGAAAATGTTGCCATTTGTGAAACTTGGCCAAACTACTAAGAGTAAGAGAGAGAGAGAGAGAGAGAGAGAGAGAGAGAGAGAAAGGAAGGGAGAGACAGGTACTGTATGATCTTGCTTACAAGTGGAATAGGACACTTTGACAAAAATTTACACCAATGCACAATAGTTAACAGTTTTCTGCTTTTGGTATCAGAGCCTTTACAGTCTAAAATCTCTACCTCCTTCAAAATTGAGTTCCACGCGTTAGCTGGCAGCATCTAATTTCCGGGTACCAAATTGTAGATAAGTTTCCTGGAACCTGATGAAATTCTAGCTAGTTTAAACATAAAGAGAATGAATAAAACTTACTTAGTTAATGCCCTGAATCTTGGAGGACTATAGATCAGTTGTAGATATTACTTTTCAACAAAATAAAAGAAAACCAAAAATCAACCCTACAACAGAAACAGTGACTTCAGGGACGTGCACGTAGCGGGTAAGATGCTATTCCCACAGTTGACCTTGGTGATCTTGAAAGAGCTCCCAGAGGCCCACCATCAGGCTCCCGGGACTATAAAAGTCCGCCTGGGCCTGACTCCTTGTCAATGCTCATTGGTTAGCTAAATTCTCCCCAGATGTCTCTGTTTACTGAAACTCCAGCTGCCTACCTGCACCCTACTTTGAAGGAAACTGGGACTTGGTGATAGCGTGAATGAGGCTAAGGCAGCCTGCAGAATTGGCCTGTTTCCTGCCCCCTCACAAATTTACTGTGAGACTGTAGGCAAGGTACTTAACTGCTAATCCATTTTCCTAACACTGAAGGGGGAATTTTGAGCTCCCAAGAATTCAAAGAATCCCATTGTAATACAAATCCGAATGTTAGTGTTCTGGCTCCCAGACCTGGAATCCTTGCATGAACTAGTAGAAGTCAGTTGATGGAATTTGATGGTTTTTATGGCAGCCTTGTTAGCTTTTCTGGTTTCTCATCTCCCCTGTTAACTCGTGGATGGGAAAATTGCTTCCCAGGCCCCTAGGCTTATGTCTAGGTAATGCTGAGATTATAGCAGTATAACAGCTCTTCCCCAGATCCAATCCTTAAGGTCCAAAGGAAGACCAAACTCATGCCAAGTTTGCTTGTGCCCCACTCACATGACCAAAGAGGAGACATCTTGAACCAAAGGACTGCTGTCATGGAGGCACGGCCACCAGAGTGTTTTGAGGTAGTCAGGTATCCCAGTCCGTGACTGACATGAATTTTGAGATCTAGGTGTTATAGTATGGAACATTTCCTCTCTTATGGTGGCGTATATCAGTGTTATGGGGCTTAATGAATGGGAGAAATGTGGGAATACTTACATTCAGGGAGGCTAAAGTTTTAATTATTGAGTTAAGAGCAAACAGAAGAGTATGAAGTCCTAATTGTAAACACACAATTTAATCCATTGCGGGAAATATCTGAAGTTCTCTAGTGGATGAATATAAAATGGGAAGGAATCTCTTCCTATCTATAATTGTAATTTTTCTGTTTTGGGCATGCATTTTGGCCCAGTTCATATTTCTATGCTAAATCAGATTTGACTTAGAAAGCTCACTGGACTATAATACATAGATTTATTTTCTTGATTTTTGTTTTTACTTCAGTGATGGCATGTAGGGAGCCTTTCCCTGTGAAAAGCTACACTATTATATTGAAACAAATTAACAAATTATGGCATCATGTCCTGTGAGCTTATACTTTATAAGCTTCTTTTATGACAAATTGTATATATGATTTTAAACTTAGAATCCAGGAATGTATAGTTCGACCAAAAGTTTATCAGGACTGCAAAAAATACATTTTGCTTTTATAGTGATAACATACTGGCAATGAGATTGTTGCAAATGAGGGGAAATTTAGTCCAACCATTATGAAGGTCATTTCTCATCATACTATTTGAATTTCTTAGTTCATAATCTGAAGCACATGAATATTAAGAAGGAAAAACAAGCGCCAGTAATTCCTGGCAATAATCCAATCTTTCAATAATGTCGCATTGCTACTTCTGAATTTACTATAAAACTGTTACATAACAGTCTTAGTTTTAGTTTTTTTAAATTATATTGGCCTTTGCTTCTCTGATGACGATATTAATTTAATTAAATTTCATGCTTATATGCCACTTCAGCATATATTTTGTACCCCTTTGTTTATGGATGTCCACAGAGATGAAGTTAGTGTTTTATAAAATTTATTCTTAGTTACTTTTTTGATTGAATTTTCCACTGCAAACGGAAATACACTTTATTTTTTTTTTCAGTTTTAAAAGGCTTTAATTATCACAGGTTCAGGATACAAATCAGCAATAAGAAAAACCCGGTGCTTAGGATTCCTGGCTAGAACCCCAGTCACGTGTAGGCCAAGATAGCAGCCACCACGTTTAAAGGCCCTGTAAAGAGGAGACAAAGACAAGACTCCCAAGAAGGGTGTGAGCTCACAAAGAGAGAGGAGAGAGAGAGAGAGAGAGAGAGAGAGAGGAAATACACTTTAGAGACATAGAGAATCATTCCTTGCTTTGAAAAGTATTATGTGTTCATTCCAATAAGTGGAATGCAACCATTTTTTAATAAACACGAAAGTCATTTTAATTACACTCCATCCTAGGATTTCTGTCTCTTCGGTTTGAGATAAGTAGGGTTTTTATTCTAGGTTTTTTTTTATTTTTGCTTTTTTGGGTCACACCTGGTGATGCTCAGGGGTTACTCCTGGCTCTGCACTTAGGGATTACTCCTGCCTCTTATATCCCAGGGCTTTAGTCTACAGACTTTGTTGAAAGCTAATGCCATAAAGAGAATTGTTGTCTTGGTGCAAATACAATTAAAATCCTGGCATTATCATCTAATAGGTAAATCTGCTTGGAGAGGCAGCTCATGATGAAACGCAACCTCTTAGAGCAAAGGAAAACAAAACCAGTGTTAGTTGGGTGTGGGCTGTTAAGGAACTACCCAGTTGGAACAGTGTCAGCCTAAGGGTATAGGACAGTGAAAGCTTTTAACTGGGAGCAGAAGGGCTATTAGGAGTGATTCTTAGCCTCGTGTAAATAATTCTAGGCTGAGGAAACTGCATGAATGAAAGTTCAGAGGTGAAAGAGTCTGCAGTTTGGGAGAAAGTAAAGAAGTTCCTTTCAGTTAGTATAGAGGTAAGGCCAGAGCTACTGAAAAACAAGATAAGGGTCAGGGCAACAGTGGGTGGCCGCATTTGTCTCGGTGCCGCTGACCTGAGGTCAGTCCCGGGCGTTCAATATGGTCCCCCGAGCACCGCCAGAAGAAATTCCTGAGTGTGGAGCCAAGAGTAACCCCTGAGCACAGCCAGACGTGACCCAAAACATCCCCCCCAAAAAAAAAAGGAAAGAAAAAAGAAACTAATGACAGAAGATTTTACCTAGGATCAGATTAGCAAGACAGAGGAATGGCCAAACCTTTCATGTGAATGGATTTGAGAATTGGGGAAGAGTGGATCCTTCTAGAATCTGTCTTGGACAACGTGGTGGATGGTGATGGCATTGGAGACAGAGACTGAAGATGAGAACACAGGGGGCAGCAGATGTGGGGGTGCTTGGAGGCGTTGCTGAATATCCAGTGTAGAGCTGAGAAGTTAGTTAGGAAACAGCGGGCAGACAGCAAGTAGATCAGCCAAATGGAAGTCGGGATCCCAGAGCAAGTAGGGATACAGTAAATTTGGAAGCTTGCAGTGACAGACTTCTTCACTGACGCTTCAGGGTTTTTTTTCCTTCCTTCCTTCCTTCCCTTCCTTCCTTCCTTCCTGCCTTCCTTCCTTCCTTCCTTCCTGCCTTCCTCCCTGCCTTCCTGCCTTCCTTCCTGCCTTCCTTCCTGCCTTCCTCCCTTCCTTCCTTCCTTCCTTCCTTCCTTCCTTCCTTCCTTCCTTCCTTCCTTCCTTCCTTCCTTCCTTCCTTCCTTCCTTCCTTCCTTCCTTCCTTCCTTCCTTCTTTCCTTCCTTCCTTCCTTTCTCTCTCTCTTCTTTCTTTCTTCCTTTCTTTCTTCCTTCCTTCCTTTCTTTCTTCCTTCCTTCCTCCTTCCTTCCTTCCTTTCTTCCTTCCTACCTTCTTCCTTCCTTCCTTCCTTCCTTCCTTCCTTCCTTCCTTCCTTCCTTCCTTCCTTCCTTCCTTCCTTCCTTCCTTCCTTCCTTCTTCCTTCCTTCCTTCCTTCCTTCCTTCCTTCCTTCCTTCCTTCCTTCCTTCCTTCCTTCCTTCCTTCCTGCCTTCCTGCCTTCCTGCCTTCCTGCCTTCCCTGCCTTCCTGCCTTCCTGCCTTCCTGCCTTCCTGCCTTCCTGCCTTCCTGCCTGCCTTCCTGCCTGCCTTCCTGCCTGCCTTCCTGCCTTCCTTCCTGCCTTCCTGCCTGCCTGCCTGCCTTCCTGCCTGCCTGCCTTCCTGCCTGCCTTCCTGCCTGCCTTCCTGCCTGCCTTCCTGCCTTCCTTCCTGCCTGCCTGCCTGCCTGCCTGCCTCTGCCTGCCTGCCTGCTGGCGATGCTCAGTGGTTACTCCTGTTTCTGTGCTCAGGAAGTACACCTGGCAGTGCTCAGGGGTTACCGGGGATCAAATTAGAGTCAGCAGCTTGCAAGCCAAACGCCCTCCGCCCTCCGACCCCTGAAGTTTCA
Organism: Cryptotis parvus; assembly: GCA_021461705.1. Taxonomy (NCBI): domain Eukaryota; kingdom Metazoa; phylum Chordata; class Mammalia; order Eulipotyphla; family Soricidae; genus Cryptotis; species Cryptotis parvus. The sequence continues at coordinate 34,497 of JAJIBD010025613.1, forward strand.
GTTTGTTTCCCGAAAATGGAACACGTTACCTGTTAAGAGAGTAACAAAGCATTTTACTGATGAAAGTAGGTAATATACTTTTTGGGGATTTAATGAGCAATACAATTTGCAACTTGATAAATCATTGGAAGCTATTTTCAACCGTTGCGCAGAATTTTACAAAGTATGTGATATGGGATTCCTGATTTAGTGTAAGAAATTTGAGTCTTTGCTACTGGTGTTCTAAATAAAATGCATCATGACATTTTAAGCTAAAAAGATCCTTTAAGAAAATGAAACTTGAAAGTAAAATATTGTGAATCCATTGCTATTCCAGAAGTCTAGGCTTGCTCACAAAATTAGTCGTCAAAGATTTTTAAATGAAAAATGTGTATTTTGAATCTCTGAAGGTCTAAAATGATATGCTAATTTGCTCTGGTAGTATTTTTTACTTAATACCTGCAGAATGCATTCATGGTTGCTTTTCATGTATTTCAACTTTATGTGCTTCTCCTAATTCCTGCCTGCTTAGGTTAGAGCAAAAACCAGATAAATTCCGTGCCTTGGTTCTCTTCCATTTCTAATCACCTGTGACTGATGCTGTTGACTATTAAAATGTTTAAATTTTTTTTTTTCAGAAGAGCAACATACTCCCTTTTTTTTGTGAAGTGAAGGGCAGGTTTAGTTCAGGCCCAGTGGTGCTCAGGGTTTATTCCTTCTTGTGCTCAGGGGTTCCTGGCAGGTTTGGGGCACCACATGGTGTTGGGGATTGAACCCTGGTTGGCTGCGTGCAAGGCAAGCACCTTACCCACTGTACTATCTCTTTGGCCCTCACAACATGGTACTGATGGAAACTGTCACTGCTTACTTTATAATGAGGAGTGCTAACGTATAGGAAATGCTCAGCTTCCCTTGAATTTTCAGTACTCTCAGGACTCTCTTCAGCACTATTCTATATCTTGTGTCCAACTCCACTATGGATCTCTGTTCTGTCCTCCTGCTTGGAAGAAGGTGAGAGCCTTCTTGCTCTCTAGACTCACTGTCTTTGTATTTTTTTAAAAGTATTTTATTATGCCACCGTGAGATATACAATTACAAACATGTTCATGTTTGGGTTTCGTCACACAGTGTTCCAGCACCCATCCCTCCAACCAGTGCCCATTTCCCACCACCAATGTTCCCGATTCCCTCCCCTCCCTGAGCCTGCCTCTATGGCAGGTTCTTTATCTATTTTCTCTCTTTCACTTTTAATCTCTCTCTCTTTCTATCTTCCTTCTCTTACATATTGTGGATTGTAATACATACATTTAGAGGTTATCATGTGTATCTTTTTACTTGTATTTAATGCTCAATTCTAGGTTGGTGTTAGCACTTTCGACAATTATTAGCACACTGTTCCCTTCTCTGTCTTACCTAACCTCTGACTCCCACATGTTTGTGGTAATTTACACCTTTGACAAGATCTCCTGATCTGTGATTCACCTGACCTAGGGAAGCCAAAAATACAAAGCGGAAACACCATCTGCACTTTTATTTTCATTGCAGCACTATTCACAATAGCCAGAATCTGGAAACAACCAGTGTGCCCTAGAACTGAAGACTAGATAAAGAAACTTTGGTACATCTACACAATGGAATACTATGCAGCTGTTAGGAAAAATGAAGTCATGAAATTTGCCTATAAATGATGGACATGGAAAAGATCATGTTGAGTGAAATTAGCCAGAAGGGAAAAGACAGATATAGAATGACTGCATTTATTTGCATGACATATATATATATATGACATAATATATCATGACATTTTATATATATGTATATATATATATATATATACACACACATATACATATATTATGACTCACTGTCTTTGAAACTCCCCAATTCTCATCTGGATGGAAGATGGAAGGTGGACAGAGGGATCATTTGATTGTGGCTTCCCAATCCTGTTCCAGTAGAGAGCAGATTCCTTCTGTAGCCACTAAGTTTTACTTGGAGATTGTCGTCTGTTGCCCTGATCTCGCCTTCTACCTCTCTACCGCCATCCCTGACTTCTTTCTGCTGCTTGAACATGCCCAAGCCTCTTATTCTTGCTCCTTTGATATCTTTCTGAGTTGGCTCTTGGTTACGGCTGAATAGCATCTTCCACTAGTGACACTCTGGCTTGTGAACCTGCTTCTGCATGTCATTGAACTATTAGACAAAACTGACAAGTCTACGAAATTATGTTCTTCTATGTTTTTCCTGCTGTCTGTCTGCCTTCTGAAATGTCAGCTTTCAGGAGAAGTCGTCATTGCCAGCTCTCCGGCATCAGATTTGTTTCTGGTTCATAGTAGATGCTTGATGCATTTCTATTCAGTGAATGGTGGGAGAATCTTGTGTAAATGACAGTGAAAGTACTAACTGGAAGAATGACTTGGATATATTTAACCACATAGATATTGTCATGCACTTTCCAAATGGTCTGGTGTGACTTGAATACCACTTGAATGCATAAGTCAAAGCCCTTATTTGTTATGAAATATTTAATTCCATACAATTCAGTATCCTGATACTGGCGAGTAGCAATTTTGTAAAGATGAGGTTCAAAAATTTCTTCCCTACAATAGCCAGAAATAGCTATTTGTAAAATACTATTTTAAGCACTAAACAATAAACTAGATGGCCTGGAGATATAGTACAGTGAGTAGGTTACTTGCCTTGCATGCAGCCAGCCCAGGTTCCATCCGCTGGTATCCCACATGGTCCCCAGAGCACTCCAGGAGTAATTCCTGAGTGCAGAGCCAGAAATAACCCCTGAGCATCTCCGGGTATGATCCCTCCAAAAAAGAAAATAAAACTAGAAACAAATGCTATGTTTTAAATGCCAGAAACAGTGAAAATTAACATCATCTTACAGTATAGTTTCTAGAATAAGTAATGTGGCCCCTCCATGTATTATTAGATGCAAAGAAAAATTGCCATTATGTACACATTGGATATCAGTTTTAGACATAAATGATATTAGTTTTAGACATAAATTCTTCCTAATTATCATTGCTAAAATTGTATGGGCCCTACTGGATTGTTTTTATTCTGAGTTTTTGGTGTCCCTTAGACTATTTGTTTGTCATTTGGATTTTTCTTGATTTCCATATATTTTGCTGGTGAACAGGTATAAAATCTTATATGACCTAAATAGTAGGAATAAGCACTGTTAGATGCTTAAGCAGAGTTCAGTAAGTATAAAGGAATTCAGTGATAGGAAAGAATATGAGTAAATTCACTGTTGACCTGTGTTTCACATTAAAATGACCAGAGTTTGACCCCAAAGTGACAGCTGATTAAAACAGTTTGAGATTTCAAAGTGCCTAAGCACATGTAAATATTGTGACTGACCTCATAAGCATGTTAGAAAATCATTGATAAAGGTCCCTGGGTTAGCAGTTTGTTACAACGTCCTCTTCGGATTGTAGGGAAATGTCACCCCTAGAGGTTTTATCTTCTGGCTTTGCAGGAAAGAGTATAATTAAAAACATGTAGTTGAACTTAGCAGAACCAAGACAGAGGGTGCTGTGGATAGTATGACCAGGGTTCGGAATCCTGTCGTTGGATAATAGGACAGAAGCTGCAACTTTGCCTTATGTAACAGGTGCCAATAGTGATGGAAAACGCATCACCAGGAGTTACTTTTGCCACTTCCTTTGTTTTATCTGAACATGTGAGGGCAAGGAGAAGTCTGAACTGGCGAAGTCCTGTAGTTTGTTCTCAGATTAGTCCAGAGACACATTTGCCACCAGCCTCTGCTCCTAAAAAGTGATCTCCATTTCCGTTTTCAGTGTCCCCTTCATGTCTCTGTTTATCACTAACACGATATAATATAGCAACTTGTCTTCTTGTCTTTCCTGAATAAGAAAACTTGGACAGACCGAATGGGAAGAATAGGAAGTAAGAGGGAGAAATCAAGGTCAGAATGATGGGGCTGGTTATTTGACAGAAAATAGATTAAAGTTATCAGCAACTCAGAGTTCAGGCATTTCCCATGAGGATTCTGCACTTTTTTTTCTTTTTTGTTTGTTTGTTTTGTTTAAAAAAGTCCTTAGTTTCAGTGAGGGAAGGGTTCATTCAGGAAAGTACAATGTGGGAATCTGGGTTAGGCTGGCAATCTGGGGGGCGAGGAGGGCATATCAGAGGTTCCCAGCAGGCAAGTTTGTGAAAGAAGGGGGTTGCATGTTTTGCATAGGTTGAGGTAAATACTTTTCTTCTATGTTTATTTTCACTTAAAAAATATTTCATGTTAAGCACCCAAGGTTACAAAGAGAACATAAACTGGCACAGCGTTCAAACCACACACCCAACAGTGCTCCTGCTGTGGTCCAAAACCTTCACTGTCTGTCTTCCCGTTCATCTTCGATTTGCTCTAGCAGGCCCCAGTAACATCTCCATATGACCTGTCTCATGCAAGTAGAGCCCAAGGGAACCTGCTTGCTCCAGGAACATAAAGAGCCTCAAACCATTCCATCAGGTGATGGGAATGATCTCTCTAGTCCTCCAGTGTTTTTAAAAATCATGAATGGCGGGGCCAGAGTGATAGCCCAGCGGGTAGGGCATTTGCCTTGCCGCGCCCATGCCGGCCTGGGTTTGATCCCCTGCATCCCATATGGTCCCTCGAGCACCGCCAGGAGTGCAGAGCCAGGAGAAACCCCTGAGCATTGCCGGGTGTGACCCAAAAAAAAAAAAAAAAAACCATGAATGGCTATTGAGTTTTGTCTCTTTCCTGGATTGATGGTATTACCATGTAATTGCTTACCCACACAGCAGAGCCTGGCAAGCTACCCGTGTCGTATTTGATATGCCAGATACCAAAACCTTTAAAAAAGGGAAAAATACATCCGTATATATGTACGGATATGTGTATATCAGAGTGAGAATGGAATGATAAGAAAATAAGGTCCCAATTAAAGTAATATATTTAGGACCAACTAATTTAATTTTGGACGGAGATAAATTGCCAGGAGGTGATAAGGTTGATAATAAAAGTTAATAGATTACTAGAACTCAATTGCTCCATAAATTAATTAGAGGCGAACAGCAATATGGATCTGAGAGTTAGATGCTAATCTTCATAGAATAGAAGTTCAAAGTTAGGTAAGTGGCTAATCAAAGAGAGTAAACAGAAAATAGGGGCGCCTGGCCCTGTGAAACCTTTCCTTAGAAAGGAAAAACACCTCATTACAGAGCAGTTGCCTCCTCATAGCTTCCATCACTGGTTCAAAAATGAATTCAGGGGCTGGAGCGATAGCTCAGCAGGTAGGGTGTTTGCCTTGCATGTGGCCCACCCGGTTCAATCCCCAGCATCCTGTATGGTCCCTCGAGCACTGCCAGGAGTAATTCCTGAGCAAATGAGCGGGAGTAACCCCTGAGCATTGATGGGTGTGACCCCCCAAAAAAAAGAATTCAGTGAGAAAAACGCAGCAGTACAGAGAACCAGAGAGCATGTGAAATCTTTCTGCAAAACAAAGAAATAAAAATGAAAGCGACATCTTTTCTGCACAATCCAGAAAATTATTTGGTTTTTAAACTACAACATAAAATGACTGTTAAAATAGTTCTCTGTGGGGGAACTCTTATGTTTCTGTTTAGAATGCTATTTTAAAGAATCCTCACTTGTAAGTACTCACATTATGTTGTTCATTGGCTATTACAAATCAAGGAAAACTAAGACAAAGAACCTATTAGTCTGTCTCTGTTTCAAACCCATATTTGTCAGAAAGAGGTTCTAAGATGTTAGCTATCATAATCCCTAATGGATTATATATATAATTTTGGGGGGGTTTTCCAGTGTACTACAGAAAATCTTATAATAAAAAGATTGTTTATAGAGGAATAAAAACTATGGAAAAATCACAGAAATGTCACTATGCTTTATATTTAACAAGCATTCTTTTTTAAAAAAGGGAATGCTTCTTTTTCTCAGAAGATGTTTCCTTTCCATTTCTAGCCCCTACTATGTTTCTGGAAATATTTAAATCAAAAATTTTTAATAAACTTATAATATTATACTCTTATGTTTTAGCCCGTATCAAGAAGAGAGTACATGCATCTTATTAAGTGCTTCCTGTTTATAAATATGGTTCCTGTTTACTTCTTCCTTTCTGTAACTAGTGACTTCTAGGATTCTTCAAATCCACATTAGATTCTCAAGTTAGTTACTTGAATCAAGAAAGATGAATTTATGTATTTTTGTCTCGATTTTAGTATCTTCTCTGTATCTCCTTTTTACTTTCTCAGGGACAGTGAAAGAAGGGAGCGTCATAAAATGCATTGGTTCTGTGAGCCTTTGTAAAGGCTCTATCACAAAGACAAGAAGTGTTAGTGAGGATGTGGGCAAAGAGAAGCCCTGTGCACTGCCACTGGGGATGTGAACTGGTCCATCCTTGTGGAAAGTTCCAGTGTGGAAGTTCTTCTCAAATTTAAAAACAGAACTACCATATCACCCAGAAATTCAATGTCTCTGTGTGTATCTGCAGAAAATGAAAGCTCTAAAGATATATGCATATCCATTTTCATTGCAGCATTATCTACAATAGCCAACAGATGGAAACACCCAAGCATCCATTCACAGATGAATGACCTGATGAAGACAATTTGGTGTATACTCAGTATGGTCCAGAGAGAGGAAAGAGAGCTTGCCATTAGCCACAACAGGGTTGGAACGTGAAAGGATTTTGCTGAATGAAAATAGTCATCAAATGATACAGTTTGATCTCATATCTATGGAATTAAAATAAATGCACATACACACACTCACACACACATACACAAAACTCAAAGGTACAGAGAATAGATGGATGATTGCAGAAAATGGGGTTATCGAGTGTATGGAAAGGGTGAAGGAGGTCAAAAGGTCCAAACTAGGCCAGAGCAGTGGTGCAGCGAGTAGGGTGCCTGTCTTTCAGGCTGCCAACCTGGGTTTGATTCCAGTCATCCCATACGGTCCCCCAACCCCCTCCAGGAGTAATTCCTGAGTGCAGAGCCAGAAGTAGTCAATCCCTGAGCACAGCTAGGTGTGACCTCAAGAAAAAAATATAATGCGGGGAAAAGGGGACTCTCATACATTGTTGGTGGGAATGTCGACTTGTACAACCTTTCTGGAAAACAATATGGACATTCCTCCAAAGACTAGAAATTGAGCTCCCCTTTGACCCAGCCACACCACTCCTGGGAATATACCCTGGGAAGCCAAAAACACACAGCGGAAACACAATCCGCACTTTTATTTTCATAGCAGCAGTATTCACAATAGCCAGAACCTGGAAACAACCAGTATGCCTGACAACTGATGACTGGATAAAGAAACTGTGGTACATCTACACAATGGAATGCTATGCAGCTGTTAGGAAAAATGAAGTTATGAAATTTGCCTATAAATGGATGGACATGGAAAGAATCATGTTGAGTGAAATTAGTCAGAAGGAAAGAGAGAGACATAGAATGACTGCATTTATTTGCATGACATAAATATACCAGGTGATCTTACCAAAAGTGGAAATTACCACAAGCATGTGGTAGTCAGAGGTTAGGTAAGATAGAGAAGGGAACATGTGTGAATAAATGTCAAAAGGTCTGATACCAACATAGAACTGAGCATTAAATACAGGCAAAAAAAAATGCAAATGATGGCTTCTAAGTGTATGTAGTGCAACCCACAATGTGTAGGAGAAGGAAGAGAGAGAGAGGGAGAGAGAGAGAGAGAGAGAGAGAGAGAGAGAGAGAGAGGAGATAAAGAACCTGCCATTTAGGCAGGCCATGGGAAGGGGAGGGAATTGGGGACATGGGTGGTGGGAGATGGGCACTGGTGTAGGGCGGGTGCTGGAACACTGTGTGACCTAAACCCCCAAACGTGAACAACGTTCTAATTGTATATCTCACGGTGGTATAATAAAATGTTTTAAAAAATAAATAAAAGATAAGAATTGAAAAAAAAGACAAAAATATAAACAAAACAACCCAAACCCTAATAGTAAAATAGATGTCAGGGAGGATAATGTCCAGTCTGGTGATTATCATTTTTTTAAAATTTTTTTATTTTTACAATTACAAAGATATACAATTAAAAAGTTCATATTTGGGTTTTGGTCATACAGTGTAGCAGCACCCATCCCGCCACCAGTGCCCATCTCCCACCACCAACGTCCCGGTTCCCTCCCCACTCCCTGGTGATTATCATTTATAGCAATGTTGCATATTTGAAAGTTGCCAAGAGTGTCTCTTAACATTCTCTCTTTGCAAGAAGAAATCGTGTAACTATATAGTAACTGGTAACTGTATAGTTACTAGTAGCAATTTGGTATTGTTGGGGTCCCTCCCAAGTAGTGCTCAGAGGACTCGGGGTGCACTCCCAGTGATACTCATCTAACTGAACCAAGGGTTCAATGCACAGCTTGGGCCCTGGGAACTAGCAGGGTTATCCTAGTGGTGCTCAGGCCCCCACCCCCGCTTACACTCACTGTGGGGAGAAGGCAGATGAGAGGAGTATTGGGGATCACTCCCTACACATCAATCATGTGAAATTTTGTGCGAATACCCCCCCCACACCCGCCAACTATCTTCCTAGTGCCCCTGGAAGCTAATTAAAGTAGTGGGGTTAATTCTAAATACTCCTAACATTGAATCCTGCACTATACCTGAACCTAATCTGATAGTATCTGTCAATCAAATCAAATTTTAAACATGTAAAAGAAGCATGTGGGGTTGGAGCGATAGTCCAGCGGGTAGGGCATTCACCTGCATGCGGCCGGCCTACGCCCGGCCCAGGTTCAATCACCGGTATCCCATGTGGTCCCCTGACCACCGCCAGGAGTAATTCCTGAGTGCAGAGCCAGGAATTACCCATGAGCATTGCCGGGTGTGACCCCAAAAAGCAAAATAAATAAATAAATAAATAAATAAATAAATAAATAAATAAATAAAAGAAGCATGTAATTTGAGTTCTAGCTCTGAGATCTAAATTCCTAAATGGCTCAAACTCTATAATCTGGACTTTTATAATATTATGAGTAATATGGAATTTTGTGAAAATCACATAAAAGTTTAATGCTAGTATGGTCTTCCTATAATGTGAAAAATACATAAATATTGTGAACATAAAAGAATATTGTAAATAAAAGTTTACATAATGTGTTCACTCAGAATAATTGAATACTATGATTGTTACCCATAATACAGTCTCTTTTTTCACCTTTGGCGTATTTGTCAGATACCAAATTATCCAGATAACTTTTAAAAATATACTTTACTATATAGAGACAAACCACTCTCTCAAGACAACAGTTTTCTTCTATTCCTGTCCTTGCCTTACTTTTAAATTACTGTTTTTATTCTACTCTGTAATTTTAATTATTCAGTTATAGAGATCCCTTTGCATTCTTGTTTTGGTTAAATTCTAAAGCAAAAGGAGAGTATATATGGTTAGAGGAAAAAAAAGTTAATTCATAGGCAAACAGATATACACGATAGCCTCTAAATGTGTGTATTGCAAGCCACAATGTGTAAGAGAAGGTAGTGAGAAAGAGAGAAAGAAAGAAAGAGAGAGAGAGAAGAGAGAAAGGGAGAAAGGGAGAAAGGGAGAAAGAAAGAAAGAAAGAAAGAAAGAAAGAAAGAAAGAAAGAAAGAAAGAAAGAAAGAAAGAAAGAAAGAAAGAAAGAAAGAAAGAAAGAAAGAAAGAAAGAAAGAAAGAAAGAAAGAAAGAAAGAAAGAAAGAGAAAGAAAGAAAGAAAGAAAGAAAGAAAGAAAGAAAGAAAGAAAGAAAGAAAGAAAGAAAGAAAGAAAGAAAGAAAGAAAGAAAGAAAGAAAAAAGAGAGAAAAGAAAGAAAGAAAGAAAGAAGGAAAGAAGGAAAGAAGGAAGGAAGGAGGAAGGAAGGAAGGAAGGAAGGAGGAAGGAAGGAGGAAGGAAGGAAAGAAGGAAGGAAGGAAGGACGGAGGGAGGGAGGGGGGAAGGAAGGGAGGGAGGGAGGGAGGGAGGGAGGGAGGAAGGAAGGAAGGAAGGAAGGAAGGAAGGAAGGAAGGAAGGAAGGAAGGAAACAGAGGGTAAAGAACCTGCCATAGAGGCAGGCTGGGGGTGGGGAGGGAATCGGGGGCATTGGAGGTGGAAATGGGCACTGGTGGAGGGATGGGTGCTGGAACACTGTATGACCGAAACCCACGCCTGAACATCTTTGAAAAAAAATAATGTAATAAAATAGCTCTACAGATAGAATATTTAAATTACAATAATGATTCAATGCATGTGATAAAAATGGCTTCACCTCTCTCTTTCTCTTTCTGTGACAGTCATGGACTTTATTCCACAAAACTGTCCAAGTATTCCTCCCCTCACTAATTCCCGCTTATATCATGTGCATTGATTTTGCCTGTATTTTCTGAAGTGTTAGTGGCACCTTTTATTAGAAAATGAATCTTTTGTCACACTGGAGTGTATTGCAATTATATTGTAGTGATTTGGCAAACTCTTATGCTCTTAAAAGAAAATTGTGCTTTTTTTCCCCTTCTTTGGCACCTGGTCTGACGGCAGCCCTTGGAGGTCATCCAACAGTGTAAGCTCCCTGGTGCTGTCAGTCTTCTCTTTCTCTTTCTCCTGGGCATGGTTTTCTGGATCACAGTAAGCGCAGGGCGGTTCTGAGGATCAGAAGCTCCCTTGTCTTCCACTCCAGGCGCCTCATGAAGTCTCCTGAGATTCGTAGAATCCTCCCAGGGTTCAGAACAGAGAGCTGCTTTATCTGAGAGTCCCTGAGCTGATCTGGATGAATCAGACGGGCAACCTGAGTCCGAGGGTTAAAGTTCTCCTGAGATAAATGGCTTTTCTAAGAGAATAGCAAAAGTTTGAGCTCATTTACTTTTTTTTTTTTTTTTAGGGGGGGGGGGTCACACCTGAAGATGCTCAGAGGCAACTCCTGGCTCTGCACCTAGAATGAATTATTCCTGACAGTAATTAGGGGACCATATGGGGTACCTGGGATTGAACCCAGGTTGGCCTCATGTAAGGCAAGTGCCCTCCCCACTGTACTATCCGCTCTGGCTCCTCATTTAGTTTTCTAAGCGCTCATGTACAAAGTGGAGGGGGGAAATTCTACTTACAGACTAAGGAGGCTTCTTCGGCTTCACATAACTAAATCAGAGGCTGGCGGCCTTTTCATCCGAGCTATTAGTTCTTCTCCCACAATTCCTATTTCAGTTCTTTCTCTTCATGGAAGTAAGCAAATACTTGTTCCTTCATGGAATATTTCTGGCTCCTGTCTGTTCTATTCTTCTGATATGAGATAAAGTTTGGTTAGATTTCTTGCATTCCTGGACATATTTGGTAGATGTTTATTTTGTTGAAGCATCTGTGGCTTACAAGAGTGGTGTTGTTAGTGGAGGCTTAGTCAGGACTGTGTCGATCCACTTTCTGTCTGAGTTCAGAACAAGCTGGAAAAAAAAGTCTTAAGAGAATGTCTTCAGTTTCTTCCTCAACCTCTCTGTGGAGATTGTGTGGTTTCACCCAATCATACCTCCAAATTGCCCTTGTCCAATACCGTCATTATTTTACTTGGTGCCTAAGTAAGTATAGTTTGACACTAAGGCTCTTCCTTCCTTCCTTCCTTCCTTCCTTCCTTCCTTCCTTCCTTCCTTCCTTCCTTCCTTCCTTCCTTCCTTCCTTCCTTCCTTCCTTCCTTCCTTCCTTCCTTCCTTCCTTCCTTCCTTCCTTCCTTCCTTCCTTCCTTCCTTCCTTCCTTCCTTCCTTCCTTCCTTCCTTCCTTCCTTCCTCCCTCCCTCCCTCCTCCCTCCCTCCCTCCCTCCCTCCCTCCCTCCTTCCTTCCTTCCTTCCTTCCTTCCTTCCTTCCTTCCTTCCTTCTTTCTTTCTTTCTTTTTTTTTTTTTTTGCTCAGGGGGTTTCTCCCGGCTCTGCACTCAGGAATTACTCCTGGTGGTGCTCGGGGGACCATATGGGATGCTGGGGATCGAACCCGGCCGGCCGGCCCAGGCCAGCAGCGCAAGGCAACGCCCCTACCGGCTGGGCTATCGCCTCCAGCCCATTCTTCCTTTCTTAATAGTTAAACAAAGCCCAGTACTAGTAGTACTCTACTGCCCTCCCACCACCCTTATCCGCCCACCCTGGCTGAATCTTGCTCTTTCTCACTAACTTCTAAACATTGCCAGGCCTCAAAACATGGCCCTTGGACCTGTCTACTAGCTACATTACCCCTGATATCTCCTCCTATCTTTAACTGTTAAATACCACTTATATGCTAATAGCACTCAAGTTTATTTCTCTAGCCTCTAGGTCTCCTTTGACCCTTATTACTCATGTAACAGCAGTCTACTTCCCTGCACCATTCAGTTGGCGACAGACACCTCCAGCATGACATGTCCCAAACTGAACCTCCCTGCATCCAATCAGCTGCCTGTTCTCTCAGTGAATCATAACTAAGTCAAAGTCTATGTTTCCTGACTGCCCTTTAACTGTGTGTCCGTATAGTCCATCAGTCATAGCTTTGTGCCTGTCTTCGAAGTGTGTCAGGGGCCAGAGGGATGGTCCAAAAGGCTCTAGTATGTGTTTTGCAGGTGGGGGGCCTCTGTCTTTGCCTATGGAGCTCCTGTTCCGGTCCCAGACACTGCAAGTATCTGGGACCACCAAGTATCACATTGGCAGTAGCCCTGTGCACCACTGGGTGCCCAAAACACTGACCACTTCTCACTCTGTTGTTGCCTCCGTAGGCAGCTGCCATTGTCTCTAACCTGCATTATTTCAGTGCTCTCATCATAGGTTTGCAGAACCTACTGTAATTTCAATTCTCATTTCTTCTTGAAAGAGTGATTTAAAAAAAATCTGCAAGCTGCATGATGTAACTCCTTTGTTCCAAATCTGTAATCTCACCTAAACTACAAACCTCAGGCATTGAAGTAGTCTTGCAGACTCTGCCCTCTGCCCTTCTTCCCTTTGCCTGGCACTGTAAGCCCTGATGATCACCGGGTGTGATGCCAAAAGTAAAAATAAAATAAAATAAAATGAATGGATATCCAATGTAGGATACCAACATTATATGTTACCTTATTTAATTTAAAGTCATACTAAACGTTGGGGTTGGGGGTCTCTATGTATTGTCATGGAAGCTGGGTCTCTGGAAGGACGAGAGTTGCCCAAGGTGTACACAGCTAGGAAATGGTTGGGATGGAATCTAAGATGTGTCTGATTCCAAAGTCAACCTTTGCTGTATGCTAACTCTTTTTTGCAAAGACTGTTGGTTGCCTACTCAGTAGTTCTGTCTGTTCTCACTCTTAATCTTTATTCTTGTCTTCATGCCCTAGTCCCTGAGGTGAAACAGGTAAAGTCTAATTGCTTTAAGCCAAAATAATGCCTCCATTCCTCATGCCTGTGATCATTTTAGGGGAACACAAGCTGGTGGATGGAGCCAGAAAGATAGTACTCCAGGGAGGTTTTGCACACAATGACTGGAGTTTGATCCCTGGCACCCCATATGGTCCACTGAGCCCTACCAGGAGTTATCTCTGAGCACAGAGTCTGGAGTCATCCCTAAACACTGCTTGGTGTGGTACCAAAATGTAAACTAAAAAGAAGAGAAAAGAAAAGAAAAGAAAAAAAAAGAAAAGAAAAGAAAAGAAAAGATCCCAGCTTTTGTTAATGAGATTGGAAGAAAATATCTGAAAATGGCAACAGAGACTGGATCTAAGAAGGGGATTTTTTGCTTTCCTAACAAAGAAACAGGAGCCGGAAGCAGACCTTTCTCAGTCTCCTGGGTGTTAATGAATGGAGATGTGATGCCTCCAATACTGAGCCCTTTGGCTGTCGGCAGGGGAGCTAGCAGATCGTCCTAAATGCCTAATCAGCTGTCGGACTCCCTGGGATGCTCAGTAAGTGATAACTATCAATCAAGTTCTTGCTTCTGCTTAGCCAAGAGACTTAAAAGCTTGGGCTGCCACCAGCTAATTAGGCGTCAATGGCTCTGTCACACAGGTGCCCTGAAAGCTGCTTCTCCACAGTTTAAATATCTTTGTTCTAAATGCAAAAGTAAAATGAACTGCTGCTGCAGTGTTTGTCTTTATGGAAATGAGACACAGACCAACTCGCTAACCAGTTGCAGGGTGCCAACTGCTGCTAAGCACAGGACTGAGCAATGCACAGAGAAAAATAACTCACCAGCCTCCCCTTGAAGAGGGAAGATCAGAGAGGAGGGGCAGGAGGTCTTTGTCCCAGAACCAGCAAGAAAGGGCATTTGAACAGAACCTCCAAAGAACAGGAAAGGTGGGGAAGGCATTCCTGGCCAATGAGGTGGCCTAGGAGATCCACGTGGGTGTGAAAGAACATGACACAAGAGGAAGGACAAGGAATTGAGTTCATTGGGTACAGGTTAGACCAGGTGACTAGGAGTGGTCATCAAGAGCTTTGGGATCTGGCTCTGGTGTGAGACTTTTGTCAGAAAGCAGCAGGAAGATGGTGAAGGATGTTAAACAAATTCACACCATAAGGGCACCTGGAAAGATTCCTTTGGTAGCAGAGAAGAAAATGTTTTGGAAAGACTAAAAGAGAAGATGAGAGGCAGAGAGGGGCTTTTGGAATGAAGAGATATTTAGAAATGTTTTTGCTCAAACTTGATGATTTAATAGCAGAATAGCAAAGCAAGGGGCTGTGAAGAAACACAGAGCCGGGCTTGGAGGAGGTTGCCAGGTTGTGTGTTGTGAGCTTAAGGGAGGGTGAAGACTGTGGGTTAATGGCACCAAGCCCGAGAATGAACTGAGGAGTAAGGAAGTTTGGATTTACTCACCCCCTAGATAAGCATTGCAGAAGAAACATGGACCAAGACATCTAAGAACTTGAAGACACTTTTTAGAGAGTTCAGAGGCTTTCTGAAGTGCTGAACCAAATCACAATGAACAGGATGTCAAAGCAGAAGATGCCAGCACATGAATTGGAGGAGAGGATCTCAGACTCAACTCTCTTCTTTGTTTGATTTGGGGGCCACATCCAGCTATATTCTCTTTACTCCTGGCTCTGCATTCAGGAATTACGCCTGGCAGTGCTCGGGACCATAGATTAAACCCCTGTCTCTGCATGCAAGGCAAAGTCCCTCCCTGCTGTACTTCTGCTCTGGCGCCTCAGTCTCAACTCTGACAGCTGAGCGCAGATAATGACTAGGACAGTGAGCTCTGGGTAAGGAAGTGGGACTCCAGTGATCTAAGGTTTTGTAGGTGAAATAGCTCCACATAATAGAGAAGGGATCACTTATATCACTTGTCTTCCTGTTGTTCATTGATTCCCTGGAGTGGGCACCAGTAACATCTCCATTCGTCCCGTCACGTGCTAGTGTAGCCCAAGGGCATCTGCTCGCTCCAAGAACATGAAGAGCCTCAAACCATTCCTTCGGGTCATGGGAATGAGGTCTATAATTGTTACTGGTTTTGGCAGATCAAATAAGACACGGGTAGCTTGCCAGGCTCTGCAGAGAAGGGACGAGTTGTCCATATTTAAGGAGGCAGTCCCTGGTGTGAAAAGAGAGTATACTGGGTGTTAGAAGGGGCATACGGATGTGATCAAGATTATGGTAGATTGGGGATGGGTTTGTTCTCAATGTCACATAGGCTAAACTCATTTCATTCTCACCTATGAGACTGATAGTGTTATTCTCCATTGATCCAATAGGGACAGGGAGCCCTGAAACATTTCATAACTTGCTCAAGGTACGTAGCAATGATTCGGTCCAGGCAGCTCGCTCCAAAGTCCACACTCTGATCCGCACTACTGCCCTGTATTCTCTGGGACAAGCCCCTGTGAGTAGCAGACAAAGTCGGAAGCAAGCAACCTCCACTAATGAGTGTGGGGAGGATGTAAGTGTGCAGCGGGAAGTTCATAAAAGGCAGAACGTGGCTGCCCACCTCTCCAACTCCCCCAGCATCAGTGCCTTTGTGTTTCCTAGAGTCTATTTTATTTTGTACTTAAAGGTAATGGTGTGCCTTTGAACTGTGTGTTAATATGTAAACTGCCCAGGGCATTTTAGAAGAGGGTGTGGTAAACTTTAAAATAAATGGTTTCACTAATTATTAACTATAAGTCCTCAATTACAGAAAGGAATTAATTTGCACCTTTTAGAGAACTTGGAACCCATTCTAAGAAGGAAGGAAGAGAAGCTGCAATATGCATCTCTGAATGGCACAGGTCTCTGTGTGTCTCCTGGCATTATGGAAACTACAGCCAATCAGTGCCTGTGGAGTCATGGCGACCTATTGAAGAAATTCTCTCTTCCTTTTGTCACCAGCCAGGCATGTTGTTGTTGTTTTGTTTTATTTTTGGATTACAGCTGGCAGTGCTCAGGGGCTTACCCTGGCTCTGCACTCAGAGATCACTTCTGGTGGGGCTCCAGGGACCAACCAGCTGGGATGCTGGAATCGAGCCCAGGTGGACTTGGGCAAGGCAAATGCTCTACCCGCTGTACTAGCTCTCCACTCCCTGCCTTGCCGTAAGAATCTCAGCACTCTGTGTATCTCTTACATAACTTTTCCTTCCTCAGAATTGCCTCTGAGATATGTCAGATATTAATGACATATCTCCGGTACCTAAGACTCATTCTTGCTGTCGGGGAGCCGCTGGGGTCCCCAACAGTATCAGTACAGAAGTTCTCTTCTACCTCCAAGGCCGCCGGGAATGGATGAAAACTCATGAGTCCAGCACAGTTCCAAAAAGGCTTTTTGATAGTACAAAAGCTCTTCCACAGCAATCCAATATAATTAAAGAACTCTAAATCTGGTCAAAACTTAGACCATATAAGAGAGCCCAAGTCTCCCACCAAAAAAGGAGGATCTCACCCGAGAGGAGTCCTACCCCAAAGAAGGAGAGAAAAGGAGAAAAGGCGAAGGGACCTCAAGTCTGTCCCCTTATATACACCAAAGTAATCCTATCTGTGACAGGGAAGGTCCTGCCAACAAAGAACCCTAAACAGAGTGTAGAAGGGTGGTGCCACACCCTATTACAGGTATAAACAAAGGATTAAGCCAAGGACTAAGCCTTTCTTCCAAGATTATCTCTTATGTAAAACACTGGAAAGAGAGAGAGAGGGCTGATATAAAGTAATACATCTTAATTTCATGGGCTTCATGTAATCTTGATGGTACCACAAGGTCCTTCTTATTTATTATCTGCACCATGGTGATTCTGAGTATCTTGTTCTCTGTATACTGAAAGGGTCACACTCGCCTGCATGAAGGCAAACTAGTATGATCCTTCCTATAATCTTCCTATAGTCTCAACATAGCCAGGGTGGTAGCCTGGTAAATTCTAACTGCCCCACACTGGGTGTGCTGGGTATAAACAGGAGCTGTGACCAATCTAGAAAACTTAGAAGTCTTAGTAGATGTATAATAAGTCAGAAGTTATTCAGAGTCAAGGTGACTTCTGTAACTGCCACACCCTCTATCAGTGTTTCCATAGAAGAGAGATCTCATTAGAATGAACCTTGGCTCAAGAACTTGTAAGTAGATTAAGCTGTGAGTGGGTAAAACAGCAAAAGCTCCCAGACTCGCTAAACTGTCATCCAACACTTGCCACCACAGAGCTCTGCATTTTATGTATATGCCTTCAATTATAAACGTATATTTAGAGGAATATGGTAAAAATTTATAGATTATTGTTTTCTTAAACGGACTAGAGCCTTTACCGACTGGTTCTCACGGGATGTCAGAAGATCATGTGGCTGGCCACCTACGACATGGTCAGAATTCTTCATCAAGACCCTGAATGAATGATTTGAGGCTCTTCTTATTCCTGCAGCAAGCAGATGCCATTGGGCTACACTGGCACATGATAGGGTCAAATGGAAACGTTACTGATGCCCACTCGAGCAAATAGATGAATAACAGGATGTCAAGTGATCAAATGTTTTCTTTGCTCTTATAATCATGACTTTCTTGAATATCCTTGCACACCTGGTGTTACGTGACAATCAGTTGTCTCTAGGTCTGCAGGTAGATTGCTAAAGGCATTGGGTTTAACCAACATTCACTGTGTTTACTGCATTAGGGCAACTTGTTTTCCATGGTACTAATTTATCCTCGTCATTCTGTATGCTCCTGATCCTCGAGGTGTTGCAGGTGTGGCTGTGGTGCCCGGCTGTGTTGGCAGGTGGCAGACAGGAGACAGGCTTGTCTACACCCCCAGGGCTCTGCCCTGTGGGCCCTGGATGGTTGATGGTCTAACATAGAAAAAGTCTGGGCCCTCTGGGATGAGCCCAGAGCCACGACAGAGCCTGGCAAGCTACCCATGGTGTATTTGCTATGCCCAAAACAGTAACAATAATGGACCTCATTCCCAATGAATAGAGATGTTACTGGCACCCGCTCGAGCAAATCAATGAACAACAGGAGAACAAGTGACAAGTGAAGCGACATTCTGTATGCCAACATTTCAGTGATGGATCACACTCTATGATGTGGTAGGCTAGGTGTGTAGGTGACACCGTCTAGGTTTTAGGTGAAACATGATGTTAGCATTTACAGCAGGTGCCATAGGACATTTCTGTGAGTTTTCATCTGCAGCCTCCTGTGCTCTCAAAGGTTATTCAAAGGGGCCTGTAAGTTAAAATCATGAAAACTAAGGGTCAAGACAGGGAGATTTTGGGGTACACAGGAAAGAAACAAGTCAGAAATGGTCATGTTGAAAAAAAACACACTGAGAAATGTTCCTCTATAATGTTCAAACAAGGGCAGAACATTTCTTCAGATTTGCCCTCACTAATATGGAACTCAATGGGTGGTTTGAGAGTCTCTCCAAAATGTGGGACTGAGTAATGCCAGAGAAGAGAACATTCAGACACACAGCAGTGCCAGCAACTACCCACAGTGCACGGCCACTCTACGTGCCAGGCTGAGATAACAACCAAGTTTAGGGATAGGTCCTTCCCAGGACCTTGCCTATATATACATTGTATTGATCATTGTAGCTGCAACAAACTAGGGGTGCTGATGTGGAATGGGGAGTGGGTGGTGGGCTGTGGCCTTTGGTGGTGGTAGTGGAACATTGGTGGTGGAGCTGGTGTTAAATACATAAAGAGAGTTACATGATAAACCCTAAATGTCTGTAGGGCAAGCCACAATGTGTAAGCAGAGAGATAGAGAAATGAAAGAGAGAGAGAGAGAGAAAGAAGGAAAGAGAGAGAGAAGAAAGAAAGAAAAGAAAGAAGGAAGGAAGGAAGGTAGAAAGAAAAGAAGAAAGCAAGAAAGAAAAAGAGAGAGAGAAGGAAGGAAGGAAGGAAAGAAGGAAGGAAGGAAGAGAAGGAAGAAGGAAAGAGAGAGAGAGTGCCTGCTAGAGAGGCAGGTGTGGGGAGGTGGTAGAGAATGTGGGGACATAGGTAGTGGAATGGGGCAATGGAGGAGGGATGGGTGCTGGAACACTGTATGACTGAAACCAAATTATGAACATCTTTGTAATTGTATCTCTCAATATGGTATAATAATTAAAAAAGAATTAGTGATAAAAATTTGGGATTACTCAAGTTTTTTTTTTATTACTGTGAGTTTATTATTGTCGTTGTACAGATGATTAGTGTCATTTGGTTTTAACTCTCATTTCCTGATGTTTACTAACATTCCAATCTGTGTGTTTCTAAGTTGGAAAGTGGGAGTGGAAAATGGCCCTTTGTGTCCTTTTGCTAATTTTTCCTTCTGTTCTGCTGAGCTGGTTGTCTTTTCATCATCATTTTTTCATCTTTACCTTCTCTCCTGAGTTCCATATTTTCTGGAAATGAGTTTTTATTAGGAACTCAGATCACACGGAATTTCTACGAGGTTTGTGGCATGGTAGTATTTATTAATGAATAAAATTATTCATTTTAATGTACTGTATTCTATCACACTTTTTTTTCATTGTAGCTTGCTCTAGACATTTTTGAAAAGAAAGTCTTACAACAGTACAGCAGATAGGAACATGCTGACCTAAATTCAGTCCCCATCTCCCCATCTGGTCCCTGGGGCTCTGTCAGAGTGATCCCTGAACCACACCAGGATTAAGTTCTGAGTACAGCCAGGTGTGACCACAAAACAAAAACAAAGAAACAAACAAGCAAAAAGTCTTACCTATTTTGAAGTCATTTGTTTCCCCTATATGTTCTTCTAAAAAAGTTTTAGGGCCAGAGCGATAGTCCAGTGGGTAGGGCATTTGCCTTGCACGCTGTGAGCCTGTGCGGGCCCGGGTTTGATCCCGGCATCCCATATGGTCCCCGAGCACCGCCAGGAGTAATTCCTGAGTGCAGAGCCAGAAGAAACCCCTGAGCATTGCCGGGTGTGACCCACAAAGCAAAAAAAAAAAAAAATAGTTTAAAAAATTTCCTTTTGTCTTTAGTTCAATCTGAATTTATTTAGTGCATTTCCAATAATGTACCATGTTTTATTTTTACATATTGAAATTAATGTATTTTCATTCCTGGTAGTCAGTTTTAAAGTAGTAGTAAAGTAAAACATTGAATTACATTAGATGTTTCTTGTATTCAAAAAGAACTTAGTCATGGTATATATTGCTTATTTTAGTTTCTGATGACTTATGAGTTTTAGATTAATTTATGATATATGTGAGAAATATATTGAAACTTTTCCTTGGGTTTGACATCAACTTATTTTAGCTTAGCATTCTCTCTTTTTTTTTTTTTCACTTCTGGAAGGAATCTGAAATTACTTTTACTTCATGGAAAATTTGCCTGTAAAATGTTTTATACTTGGCTATTTCCTATTGGAAAAAATTGTCACTTGCCACATGTCTTCCCATTGTTCATTGATTTGCTCGAGCAGGCGCCAGTATTGTCTCCATTTGTTGGGAATGAGGTCCATTATTTTACTGTTTTGGGCATATTGAATATACCACAGATAGCTAGCCAGGCTCTGCCGTGGCTCTGAGTTCATCCCAGGGGTCCCAGTCTTTTTCTATGTCAGACCATCAAGGTTTATTCTCCGCACCCCATTTTTTAAATTACTTATCAATGACAATATCCATTAATTCTGTATCTTATATTTTCAAATATACAACCATAAGTAAATCATAACAATCATTGTATTCTAATCTCAAATATATCTGAAATAATGCACCTTTTCATTGTTATGATGTTTCCTTGTCCTTTTCACCTGTCATAATCAGATCTCGTTCAATATGTGCTATGTGAATTTCACGTATTTCTCTGCCAGAGAGCGGGTACAAGGGGTAAGGTGCCTTTCATGTGACTGATCCAGGTTCGATCCCCACAACCACTTGCTTTGCAAAGCATCACTGGACAGACTCCTTCCCTTCGTGCCCCGTTTTCTTTTCTCTTTTTAAAATTCATTTTACAGATTTATTCAAAATCTAGCACTGGGCTTTTTAATTTGGCCTTTGTACTTTTAATGTAATTTTTATATAGGGCACACCCAGAAAATGGGGCAGGGTGGTTTGGGAGCTCTACTGCAGTCCTCTGGCTGAGTTGTGCTGGGTTAGACCATTCAGGTTCAGTGGCTAGGCCAAGTGTGGCTGGGTTAGCAGGACACACCGGGGGCGGCCAGGGCAGGCAGTGCTGAGGTTTGAGCTCAGAGCCTTGTACTTGCCAAACAGGGATTCTGCCCTCGACTTTTATTTCTGCTTTATATCTTTTTACTAACCCTTTTCAAACTTACTTGGTACTTGGCATATTAATGTTCATTCATTCTTCTTTTCTCATAGGCAGCTAGGTTATGGATAGCTAAGTAACAGCATACATATGATTTTACATGTTTTGAAATGTTATATTTTTAACTATTCTTTTAAAGTTGTATTGAAGTAATGTTTGTTTTTAACATAAGTTCCAGACATAAAGCATTGTATTTCAGCATCAGCTTATGCTATATAGATATTATATGTGTATGTGTAATCTTTTATATATATACTTACATATATACACATTATATAACATACTTATATTTGCATACATATGTGTAAATACAACATACTGATTTACATACATATAATGTAAATATATCACACTCTTATGGAAATATAACATACTGATTTACATACAAAAATGTAAATAGAACATACTTATATTTACATACCTATATGTAAAATAACATGCATACTTATACGTAAATATCACATATTCGGCAGTACATATACTAAAATTATATATATATATATATATATATATATATATATATATATTCTAGTTTCCACACAATTGTATCCCTTCCACTTGATGTACTACTTCCATCTCCTTCCACTCTGGAGTGACCAGCATTTTGTTCCCATAATCTAAGAGTATATTTTTGTTTGCTTTGTTCTTTTGTTTCATTTATATCACACAGTGATATCCTGTGGTATTTGCCTTTTCTCTCTGACTTAATTTGTTTAGAATAATAATCTCCAGTTCCATGCACTTTCTGTTATTTTCTAACTTTTTATCATGTTCCCTCTTTACTGAGTGATTTAGATATTCCCAAGTGTGTGTTTTTATGCTGATCATTGTGGTGTTATTCTCATTATAATATTATATTATATTATTATTCTAATTCTAATAGTATAATAATGATATGATATAAAATATAATTATGTTATTATCTAAAGTAATACAAATGAATTTTATTTTCAGTTTCAGAATCCAAAAACTCCTAAGCAAATGAAGGTGAGTTACTAATCATTCTATATATGACTTCAAATATTTTTGAACCTTAAACATTTGAAATAAGTATTGTTTTGTGCAGTTTTGTTTATAGACTTGCAAGAATATTTGCCATTTTCTGTACTCATTAATTCTTCCATGTTAGAGATGGAGAAATATTGAGGGGTTAAGGCTGTCACCCTGCACATGGCTGACCCTGGTTCGATGCGTGACGCTCCATGTCCTTTAAACACCACTGAGGTTAGTCCCTGAGCACAGCTGGGTGTGGTTCAATCCCATCCCTTTTACATCACCACCTCTACTACTGTTCCCCAACCTCTCATTCTTACATCTTAGATCACTCTTCAGGGAAATGTTTCTTCTTCCTTTGGCTACCTGTCAGAAGCATTTTATTGATGAAAGAACAATGGACAGATAATTATTTCATTTTTTTAAAAAATAAAATTCTGAAAGAAACCAGAATAATTGATGATGAAGTTGTCAAAGCAGTTATTAACTGCAAATGAAGATGGGTGCCATTAATCTGGGGGAAGGTGCAGGTAAACCTTGTGTGGTCGTAGAAAGGACTTGCTCTGAGAGTGGACACGTGCACTCACTCACACACGAGCTTTCAATAGCCTCCACTCTCTTACTGTGCACTTTAATTACCTGTAAACTGTACCTAATTAAAATACAGTTTTGACCAAAAAACACACAACACCCAAGAATGTGTAGCCTATTTCAACCACTGCCGTGAAGTTTTAATAAGGGAATAAAATAGACAAAGCGACAAAGTTACGTAAACCAAAGCAAAACTAGTCAGTTATTTCTTTAGGGAGAGGAACTTTTTATTTAAAAAATTACGTGTGTGTAGATTTTGGGTGTGGTAAAGCAAGTGCCTTGAGTGTGTGGGGCTGTGGGTACTTCACAGTTTTTCAGTACCCCCTGGCCCCATCCCCACTACCTCTGGATATGACTTGCCTCTGATGACTTCTTGGTTTGGCCCAACAGTGTTTTTATGTGTACTTTTGAGATACAGATGCTTTTCTACTAAGATCAGCAACCAAGCATGGATGACCCTGTAAGTACTCCTTAGAATTGTGTTGAGAGTCCCAGTGAGTTAAAACCAGCAAAGACATGGGAAGAAAGATGGGATGATCGTGCAGGAAATCTGGATAAACCAAAATAACCTAATTTAATAAGCACTCAAGACAAAGTGACAGGATAGCAAGATAATATACACATCTATCACTTTCCTATTAAGCAAGCTGTCACTTAACTATGATTTGTTCAATGACAGACTAAATCAGCAAAGCAAAACAGTGTATACCACAGCCTACTGTGGGGAAATTTCCCAACACATGTCAGAACACATTTGTTTCATAAACAATCAATGACTATCCGCAGTGATCTAGCAGGGTATTGTTTTTTGTTGTCATTGCTTTTAAACCACAGTCAGCTGTGCTCAAAGGTTATTTCTGACTCCGCACTCAGGAATTACTCCTAGTGATGCTCATAGGACCATATGGGATGGCAAGGATTGAATCTGGGTCAACCGCATGCAAGGAAATCGCCCTTAAGCACCCTACCCGCTGTACTACCTCTCTAGTCCCTGGACAAGTGGCATGTAAATTAAAACCACATCTGGGCCAGAGCAATAGCACAGCAGGTAGGGCATTTGCCTTGCATGTGACCAACCTGGGTTCAATCCCCGACTCCCATAGGGTCCCCTAGCACTTCCAGGTGTAATTCCTGAGCAAAGAGCTAGGAGTAAACACCTGAGCATTGTCTGGTGTGACCCTAAAAAAGCAAAACAAAAATCAATAAATAAATAAAAATAAAAAAACTTTATTAAAATAAAAATAAACACATTAACACTCACATTAAAATGCAAAATACAAAATACTTAATATAAGTCTAACAAACTGTACTACATCGATATAAGGAAAATTATAAAATTCTGATCAGAGAATCAGAAGACAAAACAAGTGAAAAACTATTCTATGTTCACAGGAGTTTTTTTGAGTAGTCATATGATAAAAATATGAAAAAAATCATGTTTCTTCACATAACCTGTGGATTCACTTAAGATATAATCTGTGAAAGAAAACGGAAATGATAAAAGATCAGTTGTTATCAGGCTAGAGAGAGGGGAAAGAACAGGAGGATTCATGGAGTATGAAGAAACGATATTTAAGAGTTAGATTCACACCATTGTACATTGGTTTAAATCCATAGACTTTAAAACTCCAAGAGTGACCCCCTAATATAAAATGTGAACTATGGATGACAACAATGTCCAAACACGTGTGGTAACTAACGTACCATTGGGGTGCAAGGTGCGGATAGTAAAGAAGGTTGTGCATTAGTGGGACTAAAAGGGCAGCTGGAAGTTTTCTGATTTGAGGTGAGACATATAGGCTATGGCGAGGGCCTACTCCTGGCTCTGCACTCAGGGATCAGGCAAGTGCCCTATCCACTGCATCCAGTATCTCTGGCCCCAAGTTTTCTAATTTTTGCTCAATTTTGCCTTGAATCTAAGTCCATTCAAAGGGCTTACTTCTTGGGCCAGAGAGGTATTACAGAAGATAGAGCACTTGACTTGCACAGCAGACCCAGGTTTGATCCCATGTGGTCCCACACACACTCCCAGGACTGATCCTGGGCATAAAGCCTGGAGTATGCCCCAGGCCCTACTGGGTATTTTGGGTATGGCCCCCAAACAAAAACAAACCAAAGGGCTTAATTGAATTATACTGTTTTCAAAATTAAACCTCCAGGCTGGAGAGATAGTACAGAACCTTGTGCCACTATTAATGGGGCCTTTCACATGGCTAGTCCTAGTTTGGCCTCTGGCAACACATATGGTCTCTTAACACGTCCTTGAGTGACTGCATCACAAAGCCAGGAGTAAGCCTTGAGCATTGCAACTGTGTTGACTTCATCTTTGTCAAAAGTTCTAGAAAATATATCTTGTTCATTGTTCCATTAAATTACATAAACGTTTGTATTCTTATAAACTAGTATTATCTCAATAAAAATTAAAATGTTTAGAAAACAAAGAAAATATTTCCTTTCAGGAATTTGGGGACTTGGTGTTAGAACCCATCTGAGTTGTGGCCTTCATACACTGCGCCACTTGTGAGAAATGTAGGAGAACAAAGTAAATGGTATAGCGCTTGGTATTGATCAGTCATCTGTGGGGTTCATGGCAACTTGATTTTGGGCACTATGGCTGTCGAATTGTCATTGGTAATATTGAAATTTGAGATGACCTGCCCCATTGGGTTATAGATAGTAATAGAAATAGTCCACAGCTTAGTTTTCTTTCTTGCTTAAAGTGGAAGTCCTAAGTCCTAAGCTTAGTTTTCTTTCTTGGAAAAAGAGTGGAGGGCAAACCCATGAGTTCATCTCTGTTTTATACATATTAAACGTTGAGACATAACATATGAATAAGGGATTCCTGAGGTTGCCAAGATAAGACAGATAAAGCTCATTCTCGAGAGTGATTTACAATCCCTTTTATTGCTGGATGTTAAAGTGTCCCTCCGTACCCTTTATTGAAAAGGTAAGATCACTAACGCGCTCTTTATAAGTCACCCGTGAAGTCATTAAGAATACAGAAATGGATGATAAGCTAATTTGCAGATGGCAAAGGTCTCCATCTGGAAGTCCAAGATTATCAGAGCAAATATTCCACTGCACGGAATATTCCACAGTATGTTTCTTTGCATTAAGAAGGAGCATATTCTGAATGACAACATGTTGGTAAGTACCAGGCATCGGCATTTGTTTTAGTGACATCCATTTTGCCAAATCCCTGGTAAAATGACTGAAGCTGGGGGCCGGAGCGATAGCCCATCGGGTAGGGCGTTTGCCTTGCACGTGGCCGGCCTATGCCGGCCCGGGTTCGATCCCCGGCATCCCATATATGGTCCCCCGAGCACCACCAGGAGTAATTTCTGAGTGCAGAGCCAGGAGAAACCCTGAGCATTGCCGGGTGTGACCCAAAAAGCAAAAAAAAAAAAAAAAAAAAAAAAGACTGAAGTTGGTTATTACCAGGGATCTCAGTTTTGCATATGACTTGCATCGACAAGTGGAGAACCTGCTGTATATTAAAATAGCGACTGCCATCAATTCAAGGCAAGGTTAAATTAATCCCTTTATCTTAGTCACTTTAAGCAAGAAAGAAAACTAAGCAGCGCTTTTAAAATATGCTGAATAGGAAAGGTTGAGAATGAGGATGTCAATTTTCAGATAAAACTGCTTGGAAAACAAAACCATCCTGGAATACACACAGATGTCCCGGCCTCTATTTATTGCTTGTCTCCTTTGTGCAGAGTGCCTGGGTCCTCACTGCACTGTCATGGGTCATAAAACAGATCAGGGTCACCTACAAGGATCACCTTGGAGAACAGTAAATAAATAAGTCATGCCATGTGGTACGGCAGCTCCTGAAAGTATGTGTGCTGCGGACACTGAATTCAGGACACAGAGCAGAAAAGATGGACACAGTCACCCAAGTCAATTAGAAATATGTCAATGAACACAGTCACGTAGGTCAATTAGAAACACGCTGTTCTAGAGCGGCTGTCACCCCGTGAGTTAGTGGTACATCGAGTGAGCCAGATTCAGCACTCCCTGATCCAAAGATGAGGACACAGGAAGTTCCATTGTGTGGCTCTGGCACTGTGGAGAAGGTGCGCCGAGACCTATAGAATTCTTGGAGGACACGGCGAGGAAGCTGCTGATGGCGTTTCCTGGGAGACTGGACACCAGTCCGTCATTCTTCTGTGAAGGCACAAAGGATCTTTGATTCTTGTGCCCGCACGCAGACCTGCTCGAGTGCCTCTCCAGCCCAGGGCCCCGTCCGCCAGGTTTACTGTTGCCTTATCCCTCACCCTTGGCAAGCAGAGCTCGCGAGAGGAGAATCTGGCCGAGAGCATCAGTTAGAAGCAGGTCTGCACTTGCGTTTTATGATGATGATTTTTCAAGTTTTATTTATTTTGGAATTGAATCACAGTGATAAACAGTTACCAAGTTGTACAGGTTCGGTTGTCAGTCATAGAATGAGCCAACACTTGGCATTTCAGCCCTGTGCTCTGAACGGTGTAGCAGACTGTTCTACACAGTTTAAGTCCACTTAAACTGAACTTTAGTGGACTCGGTGTAAGTCCACTAAAGCTTCAACATCCCAGCTTCTAAGGTTGTTGGATAAAGATCTACCCAGGAAATGAATTCCCATAAACCGAAATTTGAAGTACAGACTTCCCAGTCATAAAGTCTTCATTTTATTTTAGTTATTTGGTGGGGTGAGGGAGTGGCTGGGACACACGTGAAAGTGCTCAGGGATTGCTCCTCACTCTGTGCTCAGGGATCACTCCTCACTCTGTGCTCAGGGATTGCTCCTCACTCTGTGCTCAGGGATCGCTCCTCACTCTGTGCTCAGGGATCGCTCCTCACTCTGTGCTCAGGGATCACTCCTCACTCTGTGCTCAGGGATCGCTCCTCACTCTGTGCTCAGGGATCGCCTCCTCTGTGCTCAGGGAATGCTCCTCACTCTGTGCTCAGGGATCGCTCCTCACTCTGTGCTCAGGGATCGCCTCCCTCACTCTGTGCTCAGGGATCGCTCCTCACTCTGTGCTCAGGGATCGCCTCCTCACTCTGTGCTCAGGGATCGCTCCCTCACTCTGTGCTCAGGGATCGCTCCTCACTGTGCTCAGGGATCGCTCCTCACTCTGTGCTCAGGGATCGCTCCTCTGTGCTCAGGGAATGCTCCTCACTCTGTGCTCAGGGATCGCTCCTCACTCTGTGCTCAGGCATCGCCTCCTCACTCTGTGCTCAGGGATCGCCTCCTCACTCTGTGCTCAGGAATCGCTCCTCACTCTGTGCTCAGGGATCGCTCCTCACTGTGCTCAGGGATCGCCTCCTCACTCTGTGCTCAGGGATCGCCTCCTCACTCTGTGCTCAGGGATCGCTCCTCACTCTGTGCTCAGGGATTACTTCTCACTCTGTGCTCAGGGATTACTCCTCACTCTGTGCTCAGGGATTACTCCTCACTCTGTGCTCAGGGATTACTCCTCACTCTGTGCTCAGGGATTAATTCTCACTCTGTGCTCAGGGATTACTCCTCACTCTGTGCTCAGGGATTACTCCTCACTCTGTGCTCAGGGATTACTCCTGGTGGGGCACAGGTACTGGGATCAAACCTAGGTTGTCCATGAGCAAGGCAAGTGCCTTATCATCTATACTATGGCTCCAGCCCTCATGAAATTTATTCCCCCAGTTCTGGGCTTCCGCTCCCCTCCAGACTGACATTCAGGTGAGGGAGGGCATGTTGAAACTTTCCATGATGATTTCACCTTCACTCTGGACATGTTGGATTCACCAAATTCACCAAGAGATGGCCTCAAAGGTAACGTTTCTTCTCTCTCCCTAGGGCTTCTGCCCGAACAGTCATTGTGTTTTCCATTCCTTATGTCCATATTGCTTATTTGGGGTTATAGATCAGGATGATTTGGCAACAAAGTCAGCGCTTGGGCATATGGCTGAGGTCAGGGCATGGCAGACCTGGGTGTGGTGAGCAGGACTGAGGGGGGGTTCTTGCCTGGAAGTTTATGCACCGCTCCAGGTTCCTGGAGAAAATGCAGTGTGTGTCATTTCACTGGATCGCTCCTGGTTCTTGGTGACTGAACAGAAACAGGTGTGAAAGTGGCCGTCGCATAACACAAGTGGAATGCTAGCATTTAGACTTGATTTTGATAGATGAGTTTTCAGAGCAAGAGTTTTTTCCTCCCTGATGTGATATAATGCCTAGACAAGCTCAAATAAATGAACCCATTTGCACATATTTCTTTCTGCCTTTGGATCAGCTGCCAACACAGTTGGGTTTTTTGTTTTGTTTTGTTTTGTTTCTTATTTTGGGGGCCACTTTCTCCCATGATCTAGGGCCCACCGCCAGCAGTGCTAGAGGTAGGGGAGTAACAAGTGATGCCTGTGATCAAAATCAGGGTCTTACACATACAGACTTTGAGTCACATCTCTCTCCCCATTCACTTGCCAATATTTTATCCATAGGGTTCCTTCAGTGTTGTGAAGAATCTATTTATGGTGAAGTTATTCTTTGTGACTTTATTTTTTGGTAGGGGAAGTGTTTGGGAAGGAAGAATGGGCTACCCCAGTGGTGCTCAGGAGGTACCTTTGGTTTTGTACTCAGAGGTCCCTCCTGCTGGGAATCTAACCAGGGTCAACTGTTCTTGAGTCAAGCAGCGTGAGATTTGAACCTTCGCTGTCTGTTCCAAACTGAGCTCAGTCTACTATGAGCTCAGTCTACTCTTCATCCTTTGCATCACAATCACTATCTTCATTTGGGAGCTTGTGTTTGCTTCACTCATCTGTTCTGACTTTGGTTCCGAGGATAGACCCTAGATCTCCTACCCCTCCCTGAGGTCAGGCTTCTATCACTCATCTTCATCGCTGGCTTCTCATCTTCATCGCTGGCTTCTCACTATTTCACATGTTTAAAGTGTCAACAGGCCCCACTCTTGGCTCTTGCTTCTACAATTCCATTTGTGATTGATTCACATTTTATGTGTCTCTATGATATAAACTACAGAAACGACAATGGTGCAAGCATGAGACCTAAACTGCAGTAACCAAATTTGAAAACATACTGCCAAGGAGATTGTCTGGGAGGTCGGGAACGTGGGGACGCTGGTGGAGGGAAGCTGACATTGGTGGTGGGATTGGTGTGCTCACATTGTAGCCCAGAAACTCAGTGGTAAGTAACTGCAAACCATGGTGTCTTAACAGGTAAAAAAATTAATGTAAATAAATGGAAGTAAAAAAATCAATGTTAGCCCAGCGGGTAGGGCATTTGCCTTGCATGCGGCTGGCCTATGCCGGCCTGGGTTTGATCCCCGGCATCTCATATGGTCCCCTGAGCACCACCAGGAGTGATTCCTGAATGTAGAGCCAGGAGTAACACCTGAGCATGGTCCGGTGTGACCCAAAAAACAAAATAAAAATCAATGTTTTCCATAGCATTAGATATTAATTAGCCACAGTTTATGATGAGTATTTAAAAATTACCTTTATTCTTCATCAGTAAGTTAAATATATGTAGTAGACATTTCTTTAAAAATGTATTTCTGAAAAAAATGTATTTCTGGGGGCCAGAGTAATAGTATAGCAGGTAGGACTTTTGCTTTGCATGCAGCCAACCCAGGTTTGATCCCCAACATCCCATATGGTCCCCTGAGCACTGCCAGGAGTAATTCCTGAGCACAGAGCCAGGAGTAACCCCTGAGCATTGCCGGGTGTGATACCAAAGGCCAAAACAAAAATGTATTTTATGATCTGAAAAACTGTAAGTTATATGTGTTTTGTTTGGCATAGTACATATATTCTTTAAGGTTATTAACATTTATCCAATGCAAAATTATTTTTAAAGGAAAAATGTCTGAAATACTTTTGCTTCCAGTTTTCTTTCTCTTTTTTTTTTTATCTAGGCAGTTTGCAGGGGTTCTTTATCTATTTCTTTGCTTTTAGAGTTTTGAGTCACACTGAGTTCTCAGGGCTTACTCCTGGCTCTGTGCTCAGCCTGGGATCATTCCTGTAAGTGCTCAGGAAGCAAATGAGGTGCAAGGTTTGAACTAAGGTTGCTTGCATTCAAGGCTCCTGTGCTATCTCTCCGAACTCAGACACACTCATTTAGAAGGGTTCAAGTTGCTCAACCAGCATTATCTTTCACTCTTGTTTTATTGTTGGTCTTGCATAAAAATGGAATAATTTAAAGGCAAGGTATATATTTATGCCTCATAAGTCTCGTGCTTTTGGAAGTCTAAAGAAATGTATTTAAGTTGGGTGCTGGGAATAGCCCCCTAAAAAGGGATACTCTAAAGAGGACCAATTCAATACTGCTCTTGCAATTTCCATAACACAGTGTTACTGTCCATTGGACTATCTTTTAATATTTCAAATGTGTCTTAAATTTTCTTTCACTGTTATACTTACCCAGTGGTCCACTAACATCATTTAGAAGATGTTGTCTAGGGGCCGGAGCGATAGCCCAGCGGGTAGGGCGCTTGCCTTGCACGCAGCCGGCCTGTGCCGGCCCGGGTTCGATCCCCGGCATCCCATATGGTCCCCCCGAGCACTGCCAGGAGTAATTCCTGAGTGCAAAGCCAGGAGAAACCCCTGAGCGCCGCCGGTGTGACCTAAAGCAAAAAAAAAAAAAAAAAAAAAAAAAGATGTTGTCTATCCAAGAACGGGGACAAAAGCAGTTCTGCAAATATAGATAAGATTTTTTATTTTTTCACAACGATTTTAAGATTTCTAAATGGACTTAAATCATTTAATAAATTCACATTTGTTTCGAAAGCACTTAAATATGGTTTGTTCTCTGTTATATTAATTTATGCTAAAGTGTATGAATGTAACAGAAAATGTGTACTTCAGATAAACTCTGAATTTCAATATAATAATTCATTTAAACAAAAATAAGTACTTTAAATATACTTAAAACCAAAAATCCATCCCTCTTCCTAGAATTTTAATTCATCTGCTCTATGAATTGACCTGTTAAGAACACTACCCTTTTAATCTTTATTGCCCCTGATTTATCTAGTTAGTACCAATCTTCATTAGCATTACCATATACCAATATCTCTTTATGCCTACATCTGGCCTCTACTTACTTTAAAGATGAACTCTTCACCTGTTAAAATTCCATTCTCCTTCTGTTCTGCAGGAATGACTGATCCTTTCATTCCCTCTTTAGAATGGTGTATGTATTTGCTCTTTTTTTTTAACCTCATTGAATGCTATTTATCTGTACCTTTATTGAAATCCCCCCGGTAAATGGGCTGCTTTCTAATATATGCCTTTAAATGGGCTGTAAAAGCTTTTGTGTGGGGGAGGGGGTTGGTGGTCAGAGACCTAGTACTGTGGGCAGGGTAGTTGCCTTGCATGAAGGCAGCCAACCCAGGTTTAATTTTCTGGGCATCACATATAGTCCCATAGAGTGATCTCTGAGCACAGAGTCAGGAATAACCTTTGAGCACCTTCTGATGTGGCTCCCCCCAATCAAACAAAAAAAAAAATACACAAAATCAGATGGATAATACAGGGGGTTAAGGCACTGGCCTTGCAAGCAGCCAGTCCGAGTTCAAATACCAGCACTGTCTATGTTCCCCTGAGCACGTGTGGAAGTTACCCCTGTCAACAGAGTCAGAAGTAAGCCCTGAGCACTGCTAAGTGTGACTACACATGCCTCTCTCTAGGAAAGAAGTGCTTGAGTTTTTCTCTTCCAGATACTAAATAAATATAATTCCTGGGACCATGGAGAAATTTTATTTATATTTTCCACAAAGGTAGTATCAGTAGTAGGGCACATGCTTAGAAATATGGCAGAAATTGGGGCCGACTCTACATGTCCCCTCCACCTCCAAGCAGCCACCTGGTATGGGCCACCGGGTCTGTGCATGTTCAAGTATGGTCTCTATAAATAAATTCCCCTCCAAAAAACTCATATAATGGTTATTACTTCAATCCACTTCTTCTGTCCAGGCCCTGGCACGTTAAATTATTTAATCCAGTCATGACCTGTTACTTCACCAGCTGCTGGTTCCAAAACCCTTGCCAGCAGGTTTCCAGGCCTTAGTGCTACTTTCCCAAGGGTGCCTCAGCAGTGAGTCGCAAAAACAAGATCTTAAATACTTTTGGCGCTTTCCTTTTCCAATACTTTGCTGTTTGATGGCCATTTTATGGCCAAGTTTGCCTGTTATTCTATGTTTTTCACTACCAACCTGAGAACTTCTTGATGATAAGGTTTAATGCTTATTTATTTTGTGGCCTAGCATCTACTTCTTTAAAATAAGTGTGAATTGGACAAGAAAGAAATGGACAGGTGAGACTTGAAGCGCGCCTATAGTAAACAGACTGTCTTTCTTGTCTGTGGCCTGAGACTAGCTCGGGCGTGGCATATCATTGTACCTACTAAAACAGGTTTGAGTGACTCCCTCTTCTCTTTCAAAGCCAGTGCCTTCTGTTTCTCTTTTCCATCAGTAATACTTCATTCTGCCAGTGGCTCAAGTTGTGAACCGCAGAGTTTTCTGATTCTTTGGTGGCTGCTGAACCCACTAGTACTAAGGGTAAGTGTCCCTGAAACATTGTAGACAGAGACTTAAGGAGACGACTCAAGGGCTGGATGCTGGGGGCCCCAGTTCTGTCCCCATGACCATATAACCCCCCAATACCTTCAGGCTCTGGTGGCCCTTACCAGAACTGGCCTGAGCACTGAATCAGGAGGCCCACACACAGGACCAAGTGTCACTGCGAGTGGCCCCTGTGCCCCCAAACACTGCTGAAAAGGGCCTCACAAAAGATGGCTTAGTGCTGAGTGAGTCTGGGGGTAAGGATAGGATGTTGCTCAGACCCCACAGGGCTGGTGATCACCATGATCAGTCACCCTAGCAGGCTGCACCGGGCAGGGCTCAGGAAGCCATAAGGTGCCTGGGATGGAACGGAGATTGGATACAAACAAATAGAGCACCTTAACTACTTTACTACCTTCCTGGTCTCCATGCCCAGAAAATAATTCAAAGAAACAGAAGGCATTACCAAGATGCTGCCTCCAAGAAGTGTTATTTAACAGGTCCCCATCGGGAGGATGTAGAGCAGAGATGGGTGCCTGAAACATGTCCTGTGTTGCAGAGAACAAGACCAAGATGGTATTACAAGAGACCAGTCTGGTGTCCCCAAAGCCAGCAGCGCCTCATGGAGAATGCCCTCTATCATCTCACATCAGAGTTGCTGAATTGTGCTCAGGCGAGCTGAGTAATCCAGTGACCTGAGCCAAGAGGAAGGTAGCAGAGCTGACTGGCCCCAAAAAAAATGTCAGTGTTGTGCAGGGAGGGTTCCAGGTTAGGCAAAAGCAGGGCAGTTAGCTCATAAGCAAGGCCTCGTTTCTAGCCGTGTCCAATGGGAGAGCTGCCTTGGGAAACCATTAGTGTTTCTTGCAACACCTTTCCCTTTCTTTTCCCGGCGAGTGAGCTGATGCATAGTCCCACCTGGCACAGCTCCAGCCTGCACCAGAGGTGCCTCCCGGGTGCCCAGCAAAGAAAAGGGCAGATATTACAGAGTTTGTGGAACAAAGCCGGGGGCCTGTTTGGCAGAGGAAACCTGCGTCACAGGTCAGTACCGGGCAATACACAATGGCTTCTTTACCTGTTGACTTAGCTCAAATTGACAACATGCTCTCATTAGTGCCTTCTTGTTTGGAAGACAATGGAGTAAAGGAAAGTTTGGGGCGAGGAAGGAGAAAGGAGAGTTTTTCTCTGTCTACTCTGCATGTTGACTTAGTGTTTTGGGACCTCTAGGAAGGCTTCACAAAGTGATCAAGGAGTCAAGGAGTTCACTTTACTGGCTGTTCAAGCTGCCTGTTGCTGGGCTGGCCAGGCAGGAGGTCGAAGTCACAGTACAACTCAAAGCTGAATACAGTCTTCAGCTCGTCCAGTGAGAAGCTGGCAGACACTGGGCAACGCGCAGCTGGTACAGTAGCTCTATATACAGTGACATGTGAGCAGAGAGCACAGCTGTGGCCTCCCCTACCTACAGTTGACTTCACCTAAATAAAGAACAGAGCTGTTAGACGCTAGGGTTATCTTGTTGTCCTGTCTCCACTTTCTATAGACTACAGTACACAGTCCAGGCCGTCTACCTGCTGAGCCTGACCAGAGAATTCAGGCAAATCAGAGCTGTACTATAGCCTCCCTGGGAGGGAATCATGCCAACAGTCCGACATAATTGCTCTCAGCCAATAGCACTTTCCTGAAATTCTGTTCTCAGAACTTGATGATTACTAGTATGGTAGTAAAGCTATGACATTGACTTAAAGATCTAGTTTAAAAGTTGAAAAAGCAAACATAGTAAAAATAATCATGAGTTTTTATTTGTTGCACAATATAAATTCAGGTTCTGGGGAGCACATGCATGGGTAGGGTGCTGGGAACCACACACACTCAGGTAGGGTACTAGGGACTACACTTGGCTGGTGTGCTGGGAACTGCACATTCATCTGGGGTGCCGAGGACCCAAAAGAGCAGAACCGCACGAGTGCACTTGGCATGTGGGTGGTGCCAACAATCAGACCCATGCCTCATGCCTGTCAGCACTCTACCACTGAACTATCCTCAAGACCCCTATAATCATTTTAGAGATGTATCATGTGTTACTGTTTCTTTGGAGGGAAGTTGGGCTACACCTGACAGTGCTCAGGCGTCACTCCTGATGGTGCTCAGAAGACCGTATGTGATGCCAGAGATGGAGTTGGGGTCAGCCAACCACATGCAAGGCAGGAGCCTTAAGCCCCGTACTGTCTCTCATTCGCATATGTTGTTTCTATTGCTGAATACCATTCCATTGTATGGCTAGAGCAGTTTGTGTAGACACTTAATCGGAACGCCTGTCGTTTCTGCATTTAGGTTTGACCAATTTCAAATAGGGTAGCCATGGATATCTGAGTACAACTCTCTATGATTACCTGCTTTCGTTTTGATTGGGGGATCTAGGAAAGAAATACTTGCTCCATAGGGTCCATGTGTGTTCAGCTTTTCTTGGAACTGTTTCCAAAGTGGCTATGCTTCTTGCATATAGTTCCGCAGGCATTCATAGTGACTGTCTTTTTGGTCCATTTGCGGTGGGGCTGACATGGTAACACACAGCAGGTTTTCGTGTCTGTGTGTCTAATGAGCTCTTTTCTCTGTGCTTATCTGACAGTTCTTTGAAGTGGCTTTTGAGATCATTAATTGGATTGTGTCATTATAAAGTTTGAGAGTTCTGAATGTATTTGGATTCAAGACCTCTATCAGATGAGTGACTTGCCAGTAGTTTCTTCTCGTCTGGGTTTGGTTTTCTTGCTTTTGGCAGTGCCACTGAGGATAGAGTTTTTTCATTAAGGCTTTTTGTCTGTTTCTTTGTTTTGGGGTCATACCCATTGGAGCTCAGAGGTTACTCCTGGCTCTATTTAGGTGCTTTGGGCCCATAGGCTGTGCCAGGGATAGAGCTGGGGTGGTGGCATGAAAGGCAAGAACACCCTAACCCCTTGCTTGTACTGTCCCTTTGGCCCAGAAGTTTGCTCATTTTGGTCAAGTACAATTTTTTTCCCTGTATGTGTGATGCCTGAGTTGTAGCTCAGATGTAATTTTGGGCCTTCTCTTCCTTTTAGACCATACCTGGTGGTGTTTGGGGTTGGCTCCTGGCAGTACTGGTGTTCAGGGCATCCTTGTGTGCTCCAGGCTTTTGGGTTATTTTTCTAAGACTGATTTGCTTTAAGAAAGGATATGAAAAAAAAGGGTTTAGATTTTAAGTTACATTTTTGTTTTGTTTTGGGGCTTCCCAAATGGTGCATAGGAGACTGACCCTACAGTGAGTCCCAGGGCTAGGTGGCCAATTCGGCTCTGTGCTGGGACCAGTAAGACTGTCAGGGACTACAAGGCCACATATGGTGATGCTTGGGGGCCACTAGCTCCTCAATCTCTGCAGTGTTTTAACTGCCCCTTATGTTAGATGTGTTTTGTTTATTTATTTATTATTATTGGGTTTTTTTTGCTTTAATGCTCAGGGGTTACTTCTGGCTCTGTACTCAGGAATTACTCCTGGCGGTATTCGGGGGAACATATGGGATGCCGGGGATTGAACCTGGATCCAGCTGCATGTGAGGCAAATGCCTTACCCGCTGGACTATTGCTTCAGCCACCAGATGTGTTTGTTTTGGGGCCACACCTAGCAGTGCTCAGGAATGACCAGTGGTGTTGCTTGTGGGGACCATACGCAGTGCTGGGGATCCAACAGGGCTGGCTGCATGCAAGTGCCTTACACCTTTACTCTCTCTGCCCCTTAAATTAGGGTTTGATATAAACCTCTCTTATTTCTTTCTTCAAAGCAAGTATTCCTTTACTGAGCTTTCGTCTAGTTGATCTATTAAGATCAGTGTTGAGGGCTGGAGCGATAGCCCAGCGGGTAGGGCATTTGCCTTGCATGCAGCTGGCCCATGCCTGCCCGGGTTCGATCCCCAGCATCCCACATGGTTCCCCAAGCACTGCCAGGAGTAATTCCTGAGTGCAGAGTCAGAAGTAACCCCTGAGCATCGCCAGGCGTGACCCAAAAAGCAAAAGAAAAAAAAAGTTATTAAAAAAAAAAAGATCAGTGTTGAAGTCTCCAACATGTTGCATTGCTATCAGCATCTTTCTTCACGTCTGTTAGGAGTTGTTTTAAGTATTTTCTGGTCCCTCAGTGGATGCATATACAGTGAGGAGTATGGGCTGGTTGAGCGCCTTCTACTGAGACTACACAGTAAAGCCTGGCAAGCTACCGTGTTTTATTTACTTTTTATGCCAAAGACTAGTAACTATTATGGACCTCAGTTCCATAATCTGAAGAATGGTTTCGGGCTCCTCCTGTCCCTGTAGCAAGTAGATGCCCTTGGGTTGCACTTGCTTGTGACAGGACTTATGGAGATGTTACTAGTGCCCACTCGAGCAAATAGATTAACAAAGGGAAGACAGTGATACAGTGACAGTGATAAATTTATTTATATTTATATTAATTATATTTATTTATAATAAAATAATGTATTAGTTGCACAATAAAAAAGCTGTGTAAACTGCAAAAACAATAACCCAACATATGAGGAGGTGTAGAAGTACAAAGTTTATTAATTTTATTTAAATTATCTGTTTAAAATAGCGTGGTGAGTTTCAAATATTCTATGTAAATCTCATGATAACCACAAGTCAAAAATCCTATAATAATTATTCCAGAAACAAGGATGGCAACATGATAAATAAGTTAAAGCAATGATACCAGAATACATCCAAATGCACCCAAAAGAGGGTCCTGGGGAAGTGACTCAGTGGTAAAGCACGTACCTTGTCCTTGCGTGCAGAAGACCAGGTTTTGATCTCTGGCACCAAAAAACAAGAAACATGATAACATTAAACCATCAGACAAAAGGATCTGAAAAGCAACCAGAAAATAATGAACAAAATATCACAATAAATCATTATCTATCCACAATTATTTTTAAATGCCAATGCATTGTTTTCCAATAAAAATTGCCAATCAAAAAACATTGAAAGGTAAACTGGATCAAAACAAAGTGAAATAAACCCACAAACCACTCGTTTGTTGCCTAGAAGAAACTTGTTTTATCCTAAAGACACACATAGAGGATGGAAGAATAAGACTTCTTTTTTTCTTTTTGGGTCACTCCGGCAATGCTCAGGAGTTACTCCTGGCTCTGCACTCAGGAATTACTCCTGGTGGTGCTCAGGGGACCATATGGGATGTCAGGGATTGAACCTGGATCAACTGCATGCAAGGCAAATGCCCTCCCTGCTGGACAATGGCTCTGGCCCCAGGATAAGACATTTCAAATAATCAGAAGCCTCACAAGGGCAAGGGTAGCTATTATTACAGCAAACTAAATAGATGTTACACTTAAAACAGTACAAAAGACATAGAAGACATATGATGAGGGGTTTGTCCATCTAGAATATTTAACAATTATAAAGAATTATACTCCCAACATTCACTGTATCACTGTCTTCCCGTTCATCATAGATTTGCTTGAGCAGGCACCAGTAACATCTCCATATGTCCTGTCTCATGCTAAGAGCCCAAGGGCATCTGCTTGCTCCAGGAACATAAAGAGCCTCAAGCTATTACATCAGGTCATGGGAATGAGGTCTATAATTGTTACTGGTATTTGGCATATCAAATACGACACGGGAGGCTTGCCAGGCTCTGCCGTGCAGGTGGCATACTCTTGTAGTCACCTCTAAATATGCGTGAGCCAGGCTGTAATAGGCTCTTCTGCTGGGTGGAGTTCTGATGAGAATGAAGTCCGGATGTGGAAAATGGCGGCCCTCATGGAGTGGGGAGTTGTCTGGCTTGTTGCAAGGCTCTTCTGAGATTCAATTGAACTATCACTTGATCACTTAGAATATCTAAATATATGAAGAAAAATTAACAGGCTCTAAGGTTGAAGAAACTAATATAATAAGAGTCGAAGGCTTTAATATATTATTCTTAACAATAAGTAATTCTTCTAGGCATAATCAGTCAGGAAATGGTGGATTTGAACATTAAACCAAAGGGCCCTCCCAGACATAAGTAGAACGTTCTGTCTAACAATGCAGAGTGCACAGTCTTCTCAAGTGCGTGTGGAATATTATTTAGAGACTATGTTTTAGGTCAGAAACAAATTATGGCAAATTCAATAAGACTAAATGTATACGAAGTATCTTCTTTAATGGCAATTACAGTAAACTAGAAATTAATATAATGAGATAGCTGAAAAATTCATGCACAAATAAAAATTAATCATACCCCTCTACCCCAGGATAATGAACAGAGCAAATAAAAAATTCAAGGGAAACAAATAAAATTTCTTGATCAAAATAAAATAGTGTAGGGTACATAAAAAGTAATTCTGAGAGTGAAACCATAGTAATACTTACTGCAACAAGCATGAAATAGCCTAAATAAGCAACTTTAATTTTGTACCTTAAGGAGCTAAAAATAGATAAATTGAGCCCAAAGAAGGAGCATTAAGTATGTGATTAAGATTAGAGCAGAAATCAATGAATAGGGAATAAGGTTACAATTTTTAAAAAAGATGAACTGAACCAAGAGTTGATTCTTTGAACAAAGTTGACAAGCTGTTAGCTACCATAACCGACAAAAAGAGAGCAAAGGCCTGTAAGAAACAGAATTCTAGTTAAAAGGGAGACATTGCAACTGACAGCACATTGAAAAGGATCATAACAGGATGCTATGATCAACTGTGAACAGATGCCAACAAAGTGAACAACCTAGAAGAAATCTAAAATTTCTAAGAAATATATAACTTGCCAAGAATTAGAAATCAGAAAGACATAGAAAATTGAGTAGAACGATTGCTAATAAGATTAGTTTTCAGAATCTGCCCAAACGACACAGAGGCCAGGATGCGATGGTGTCACAGGTGGATTTTACTCAACATTTAAAGAAGATGAGGAAGCCCAGTGATGACTCCATGGCTGGGTGCCCACGTTACAGGCACGAGGCCATGAGTGCCATGATACCTGGCACTGCTCGAGTGATCCTCGACCCACTGCTGTTTGGGACTTACGGTGTTAACACAAAGTGCGTGATCTTCACCACACCCACCAAGCACGTGCAAACATCGCAACTCAAGTGTGTGGCCCCAGCAGGCTCTGCGTCTGAGGGCAAACCATGACAACCTCTGGCACCCAGAGTGTGTGAGAGCTCTGTAAAGTTCACTGGCACTGCCACCAACCATGAGCTCAGCAACCAAGGATGTGTGCGACATCCCCGCTGCTCCTCATAGCAACAACAAAGAGGAAGGAGAAGTGGAACGACATTTAAATAAAATAATTAATGCTTCTCCAGAATTGAAGAGGGCAACTCTCAAAGCTTAGTAGGCAAACAGCATAAACCTGACCTCAAAGCCAGAGAAGGAGGCCAGAGCGATAGTCCAGTGGGCAGGGAGTTTGCTTTGCACTCAGCCTACTGGGGTTCAATCCTCTGCATCCCATGTGGTACCCAAAGCACCGCCAGGAGTAACCCCTGAGCATCGCCTTGTGTGACCTCCCAAAAAAATCAAAGCCAGAGAAGAACACTGTTTGTTTTTTTACCGTTAACTTTTTTGTCACCAGATGCTCGTCTGCCATTATAAATCCTTGAGCAAATGGTCGTTTCTCCTATAAACTGCCCTTATTTCTACCAGACAGAAACATCTAAACTTGATCCTTCTGAATCACGTCCTCCATGGCCTTGGCTTGTGTCACTGGCTGACCTCGATGCTGTGGAACTTGAGCTACTTCCGTGAGAGGGAGCTGACTGTGTTCTGTTGTTCTTTCCTCTGTGCGCTGAGCAGAGACAGTTACTCAAAGCATGCGCCATCCTTGGCTCACTTCTCAGAGATTTGCAGTAGCACTCTGTAATCTGGTATTTAGTGGTGAAGAGAAAAGTGTTTTTTAAATAAGAAACTATTCTCTGTGAAGAAAATAATGAAATGTATTTGCTTTATTTATTTATTTGCTTTCTTATTTATTTATATCTATCTATCTCTCTATCTATCTATTTTGTTTGTTTGTTTGCTTATTAAAGAGAGCTTGAGGAAGGAAACTTTAAAAGTACTTTGAATTGGGCTGGAGAGATAGTAAAAAGTTCAAGGCATGAGTTTCTGGCCACAACATTGGGCTGAATGCCAACCTCCCTTATGGTGTCTCTCCACACACCACCTACCAGCTCCCCCAACCCCCGCTGTCCTAGTACTAAGCACTGCCAAGAATCACCCTAAGCACAGAGCCAGGCATAGCCCCCTGATCGCTATCAGTGTGGGCCCCCAAATAAACTAAAAGTAGTTTATTTGACTAGAGTCCATTTTACTTGGATTAACATGACATTTTATTTGGATTAACATGACATTTTACTTAAGTTAACATGACATTTTACTTGGATTAACATGACATTTTGAGAATGCAAAGTGAAGCTATTGGAGAAAAAGATAGAAACTTTCATTTTAATTTAATCTGTGGAAATTAAAGGATTACACAAAGAACCTTTGGTTCTAAAGGTTTATTATTACATAATTTTTATATTTATTTTTGGTTCTGAGGTCCCACCTGGCAGTGCTAAGGGCTATTCCGAGTTCAGGACTCACTTCTAACAGATTCAAGTATTAGATGTGATGCCAGGGATCAAACTCAAGTTGACCACATAAAGGCCAGCACTAAAGTCACAGAGCTATACCACAACCGTTGTACAGTTAATAAAGCACAAGCTGTTCTGATTTCCTCACTAAACCCACATTCCCTTTACCTCAAAGAAACCTCTGAGGATGCTAGTGGAATTTTCCTGCTTTATACCCTCCCCACCCCCGCTTCCCCTTGCCACTCTATTTTTTAAATTTTTTAATATTTTTCTTTATTCAAACACCATGATTACAAAGTACAAAGTTTTTCCACAATACAGTTGTTAGAAAGATTCATCATTCAACACCAGTCCCACCACCAGTGTGTTCCCACCACCGAAGACCCTCATTTTCCCCACCCACCCTCCATCCCCATGCCTGCTCCCTTAGCCGGCACTAATTATGTTGACCATTACAGCCCATTTAAGGGATTGACTTTTTTCTGGGTTAAGTGCTGATTTGGCCGGTTACTGTTCTTGCATTTACTTTCTAAGTTTCTACAATGTGGTGGTTTGGACTAGCCAGCCCCAGACCCACCACCACTGCACCTACAGCCAGCACTTTTTTTCTCAAACTCTGTTTGAACCTGTCCCTATACATACACTGAATAATCTATTCTATATTGCTTGTTGGAGCTAATTCTCTAAATATGGTCAATGAATATATTCTTAGACAAAACTCAGTGGAGATTATTAAGTCTCCATTGTGCCATTTGAGCCCGCTGTAAAAGAAATTATCAATATGTTCCCACAGACCACACGTTGTGCCCACACACTTGTGATTGTAAGCCCCATACTTAATTCTATGAGATGTAATGGGGTACCTGGTACATCAGTATACCCGGCCTTGAGATATTGCCATGGGGGAGAGCTGGCAGGGGCTCAGGTCTGCGTCCCTGGATCATGGCCAACATTGCCAGCAGCAGTTATGGGTGGGCCCACCAGGCCTTCCAGAGGGGACCGAGGTGGGGAAGGGGCCCCATATTCAGCTCCATGGAAGCCTGGTCCACTCTATTCTTTATAGGATGTTTGAAGACATTCAGGAATACAAATATGATTATTACCCTTGGAGTTACACATGATCAATTTGCCCTAATAAGTTCATGTAGCAATAGTAACATGATGTAGTAACATTGCTCCAGCAAGCAACAACTTCAGGATGGTATGGCCTTTATGAGTACTTGGATAATCTTGGAATCTGTACTTAAAGAACCAAATACTTGATGTAGGCAAATAATTTCTCACTATGTTAACCCGAGAAGCATGTGGCTACCACATGACCTTATTAGCTAGACATACAACTCACTACAAGATGGTGGTGAGTTGTATGTCTAGCTACAAGATGGTCAGACCTACAAGATGGTCAGACTTCCTTGTCAAGACCCTGAAGGAACGGTTTGAGGCTCTTCATATTCCTCAATCAACCAGATGCCATTGGGCTACATTGGCATGTGATAGGGTCCAATGGAAATGTTACTGGCACCCGCTCGAGCAAATCGATAAATAACGGGATTCAAGTGATCAAGTGATCCAAGTGACAACTCACTACTTCTCTTAACACACACACACACATGCACACGCACACACATACACACACATACTCCTACATCGGAAATTCCTCCAGAACAAGAAGATGTTTTGTCATTTTTTCCTAATAAACTTGCTACAGAAGAGTAAGAGGATTTTAAAGGTCCCCTCAGTATCAAACACCGCACAAAACATTCCTTTGAGTATCTGAGTGGCTCACCACCTCGATGGATTCCTCAAGAACTGGCATCCTCGCGTACATTTTCATCAAGAATTCTCAGTCACTGTGACATCTTAGAAGTGATGCACTTAAATTTTAAGTTTTTTTTTATTTTCTGAACAAGGGAAATTGAAGAAAAGTTATATTCATTTCAAAAATTACATTATTTTCTTCGGGGCCATCTGGAAACTTTATAAAGAAGGAAGGAGTAAATATGTTCTGTAGCTGCTTTGAGCAAACCCAGCTGGTGCCAATCGTTATTAACATTGGCCAGCGAGAGAGCTGGGTTTCACTATGTTCTGAGGTTGCTTATTTCACCTTATTATTAGATTGTATGCAGAAACCTTTCATTATGTTTTTCCTTGACATTTTTCTGGAGCTATAACCAGTCGATCTTATAGTTCCTCT
This sequence comes from Cryptotis parvus, assembly GCA_021461705.1. Taxonomy (NCBI): domain Eukaryota; kingdom Metazoa; phylum Chordata; class Mammalia; order Eulipotyphla; family Soricidae; genus Cryptotis; species Cryptotis parvus. The sequence goes on from JAJIBD010025613.1 coordinate 79,004, forward strand.
AAATTTATCAATAATAATTTAACCAAAACCAACAGTGAATTTTCCTGAAAGTTAACCTGTAATAAATGCTGAAAGCACATTCAGGGCATTAATAGTATTAATTAAAATGACACCCCACTGTGTTTAGATATACAAAGTCAGCCAAAACAGAGGGATTTCTATTTTATGAGCTTCTGTCAAATTTAAAGTCCTGTATATGTTTTAAAAAGAAAAAAAAAGTACTGAGTGTTTTAGTAACAGTGCTGCTCTACAAATATTTAGGCATAAATTATTTTTATAAAACCTCAAGCTGGCTTCTTGAAACACGTGACTTTGATACACCTGTGAAAATATCTGCTTTATTTATTTACTTATTCATTCATTATCTATCTATCTATCTATCTATCTATCTATCTATCTATCTATCTATCTATCTATCTATCTATCTATCTATTTTTTTGGGTCACACCCAGCGATGCTCAGGTTACTCCTGGCTCTGCACTCAGGAATCACTCTTGGCGGTGCTTGGGGAACCATATGGGATGCCAGCGATGGAACCCGGGTTGACCGCGTGCAAGGCAAATGCCCACCCCGCTGTGTTATTGCTCCGGCCCCTGTTTGATATGTTTTATAACTAATACTATGGTTATTTCCTAGCTAATGTAGTTATTTCCTAGTTAACATTCCTGGAGAGCTGACACATACTCTCACTATTGCATATGTTTTGATGCTTGGTAATAGACCAGTCATAGGATGACCATTGAAGAGCTCATGGTGTATTGCCCCCTTTAGAGAGGTCTCCTTTGCTAACCAGTGATACAGAGCTAGCTCTGGGATTTTTTTTAACCTCTTACTTTTTTTCACTTAATTTTTCCTCATTACAGTAACGTCATAACTAGCCCTACATTATATTCACTATATGTCAAGTACTGCTGCATTTTCCAAATACCACCTCGCTTAATCCTCACAGCGACCCTCCTCCCCAGATGGCCCCAGACTCTTCCTTCCATTCTCTCTTTGTCATTGAATCCTGACTAGAGTCCCCTCCTCATTGTCTCACATTCATGCTTATTTTTTTCCTTATCCATTTCCCTGTTGGAGCCACTGTGGCCTCCAGCCACTGTTTTCCCATTCCTGAATGACTGCCTTTTCAGAATTCCTTCTTTCCTAATATGTCTTGGCTGACATTCCCTACTAGGCTGGTGATAGAGGACTCCCAAACCTGAACCACTCACCGGTTTCCCCTTTCAAGGGGTGGGAGAATGGGAAAACAGGCAGAGAAATGGTGTGTGTGGTGGAAGAGAGTATTCCCAGGAAGCTGAACAGGCTCCAAGCAATGCTTCCAATGGATGCACAGCAGGTCAGTGTGGATCCCTAGCTCTTCAGATGGGCAATTGTGTTGTGCTTCACTTACAGCGGTAGGGGCTGCTCCTGATTCAGGGGTCACCCCCTGGTTCAGGGGTGCTGCTCAGGGAACCATTTGTGATGCTGGAGATCGAGCCAATGTTGCCTTCCCGGAACTCTCTGTCCAGCCCAGATAGGCAGTTTTGAGAGAAATCAAAGCCCAACCTTCTCTACTGAGTATTAACTCTTCCCAGCAAAAAGTCTGTTATATATTTTTTATTTTCTTTTCTTATTTTGGCTTTTTTAGGTCACACCCGGTGATGCTCAGGGGTTACTCATGGCTCTGCCATCTGGAATTACTCCTGGTGGTGCTTGGAGGACAATATGAGATGCCTGGGATTCAACCCAGGTCAATGATGTTCAAGGCGAACACCCTCCCCATTATCCTATAGCTCTGGCTCCACTAGGTCACTTTTATTTCTCTTTTCTATTTCTTGTCTTTTTTTGAGGGAGGGCTTTTTTGGTTGACACTCAGTGTTGCTCAGGGGTTACTCCTAGCTCTGCACTCAGGAATTACTCCTGGCAGTGCTGAGGGTACAATATGGTATGTCAGAGATGGAACCACCGTGTTGGCTGCATGCAAGGCAAACGCCCTACGTGCAGTGTTATGGGCACCTCAGACTCACTACGTCACTTTAATCTACCTCTTCCTCCTCTCCTCCCTGCACAGCTAGATAATGTGTTTTTTAAACTGGAGGCCAAATGTTTGTCACCATTCAATGGTGTTTATTCCCTTGATTTATTTCTTTCTATACCACAGTGACTCAGGTCCTCCAGTATTTGCCCTTCTCCCTTTCACTGGTTTCACTTAACATAATGCCCAAGTTGAGCAAGAGTTCCACTTCTTTGTTTGTTTGTTTGGGGGAGTGGGGGAAATGCCTTGTAGTGCTCAGGGTATTCTGACTCTGTGCTCAGGAGTCACTCTTGGCAATGCTATGTGGTTTCAGGGATGGAATCAGACTCAAGAGGATGGCCAAGATTTCTTATCTTTTCTTCTCTTTTTTTCATTTTCCCCACCCTCCCCTCCCTCCTCTACCCTCCCTCGCCTCCTCTCCCCTCTCCTTCCCTCCCTCTCCTCCCTTCTGCTCCCTCCTCTTCTCCCCTTCCTTTTCCCTCCCCTTTCTCCCTCCCCTCCTTTTTATTTTTTGAGTCATACCCAGCAGTGCTCAAAACTTATTCCTGACTCTTCAGGGTTCACTCCTGGAGGTCTCTGTGGGGTGCTGGGAATTGAACCTTGGCCAGCTGCATGCAAGGCAGCTCCTTGCAGGCTGTACTTTCCTGCAACCCTTAACATGGAGTAATTATAAATCAAAGGTGGTAGTATGTGAAGAATTATGGGAAAAACACTTGTTTTTTTTTCCCTTGGTGGATAAGACAGGGAGGGGGCAACTCCATGGAGGAGAGAAATGTTCAGTTGTGGTAAAGTGCTAAGCATGAAACCCTATCAGCAACAGCTCTGTAAGCTGCAGGGCAGAAACTTAAGGAAAAGCACCTCTCAGAGAGACAGGCTGGTGGGTGGGAGGCAGGGGGTGGGGACTTTGGGCGTGGGTGGAGGGACGTGAACTGGCAAAGGGATTGGTGTTGAGACATTGCATTCCTGGCACCCGGTTATGAATAACTTTGTAATTTCATGTTGACTAAATTAAAAATATATATATATATGTGTGTACTTTTTTTTTACATTCTGCCATGTGGTGGTCCCAGGCCCTTGTGTGGGCAGGTCAGAGGCAGGTGTGATGAGAAGCACCTTCTGCCCATGTGACTCCAGCGACTTGAACTTGTTTGAACTGGTGTTTGTTCCACCAGGTGCTGCTTTCACGGGAATGAGGATAGTCACGTTGCATGTTGTTTCGGCAGAGGCAGCAGCTGGGAGAGGGCTGGCCATGGGGGAGGCATTTCCTAGCTGCTTTTCTAGGGAACGCCAAGGATGAGGATGGGCCTTATCCACGGGGACTTACAGGCCAGGGGGAGATTGAGGCCAAGCCTACATATTTCTCCATTCAATGCTTCCCTCTTCTTTTTCTCTTTTTTTGAATCACAGTTACAAATTTGTTCATGATTGGCTTTTGGCCATTCACAGTTCCATCACCTGTCCCTTCACCAGTGTACATTTCCCACCACGCTGTCCCCAGTTTCCCTCCTGCCTCCCTATGGCAGGTACTTTTCTCCTCTCCCTCCCCCTCTCTCCCTCTCTCTCTCTCTCTCTCTCTCTCTCTCTCTCTCTCTCTCTCTCTCCTCTCTCTCCCCTCTCTCCTTTTTGGGCCTTATGGTTTGCAAGACATATACTGAAAGGTTATCAGGTATATATATTCCTTTACCTACTTTCAACACTTAGTTCCTGTCCAAAATGATCATTCCCAGCTATAGTTGTTGTATTGATACCTTCTCTATCCTAACTGCCCTTCACCCTAAATTATTTGTGCGTCAGTAGCCATGAAAATATATTTTTCATCTTTGGTATATAGTTACTATAGCCTCATTGTTACATGGCCTCTTTCTGTAATCATTTGTTCTTTGTTGATTTAATAACCTAATAACTTCTAGTGTATAGAAAATGTTTCATGCTTCTTTACATTATTAGCTCCTGATAAAAGTATATATTCTCAGTTGTTTTTCTGTTAACTAAAGTTTACTGTTTAAGAAGTAATAATGGTCACACAAAATATAAGCTGGTTGGCAAATATAATGTTTACTCAATCCTAGTTTTTTTAAATTAAATTTGGTAATTTCACCTCAGATTTAGTAAGGATATTTTCAGAAAGTAGCCTCTAGCAAAAACACATGAAGGACTAATATTAATGGTAGCATTTATTGAGCTACCTTTGTTTCAGTTCATTCAACAAATATTATTAATTGAAATCCAGGCCTACTCAGTATTTTGTGTATTATCAGCACTCACTAATTCACGTATTCCTGTCACATCTCACAGTAAATGCTTAAGTGGATACCTGAATTTTATGGGACAGCACACTGTGATGAAAAACTTCCTTCGGGCCTAATAGTTAAATGATAACTAAATCTGATCTTCTGTTTGTCCTTTTGAAACTAGGTTATTGTTCTATATGACCCCCACCCTTACCAAAGGAAAGCTTCTCATGATTTTCTCTGCAACCAGGTGACTGCCCTGACATTATTTCCTTTTGGAGAGTGGATATTGGTGCTTCAAGGGCTAATGGAATATGTGGCAAATATTTGCCCTTATCTGCCTCAGATATTGAAGACCACTCCGCTTGAAATAATATCAATGGGCCAGAGAGAGGCTATGGGAGCTAAGGCACTTGCCTTACACGCAGCCAACCCCAGTTTAACCCCCAGCACTTCCAGGGCTCACTTCTGAGCACATAGCAAGGAAGAGCCCCAAGTACTACTGGGTGTGGCTTCAAAGCCCATGAACAAAAAAAGATATGAATCAACCTTGGTCTATATTTTATTCTTCTTTGAGCTCAACAATGGACTTGTAATATCCTTTTATTACTATACTGCTCTTGCTTGTTAATGGAACACTGATATACAACCTACAGAGCAAAAGAGAAATATGTGTCCAGTAAGGCAAGAAGTGAGTGAAGAAGTGTGGAGAGAGTATGCTATTACCTGGAATTTACAAGCAGACTGTAAGTGTAATTTCGCTAATTATTAAAAGTATAATTAATGACCGTTCTCATAAAAATTTCAGTTTCCTCATTATTGCCACATTCTACCTAATTATATGCAAAGGAAAAATATGGGTCAGATATATATTAAGCCATCGAAGGAATAGGAAGGAAATAGTAATGCAGGGCTATTTCTCTTATTTAACTTTTTTTGTTTGAAATGATGCTTTTTAAATTTTATTTATTTATTTTTTAAATTAAAACACTGAGATTTACAATGTAAAAGATTTTCATACTACAGTTGTTAGAAAGATTCATACTTCAACACCACTCCCACCAGCAGTGTGTTCCCACCACCAAAGACCCTCATTTCCCACCCTCCCCAAACCCCATGCCTGCTCCCTCAGCTGGCACTGATTACAGTGACTGTTACAGCACATACATGGCAATGTTATTGATAAATCCATTTCCCCCCTCTGGTTGGTTATGGGTGAATCTGGCCAATTTCTGTACTTGAATTTACCTTCTGAGTTTCTCGAATGAGGTTGGTTTCTACTAGTTTGAGATATCGTGTGGCCGCCTTGAGGTCAGTCGACTGGGGAGAGCCAGACGGCAGCACTGGCCCATGTGTCTGCGTCTCTGCGTCATGGCCACAGCCTGGAGGCAGTTCATGTGCAGGTCCACCAGGCTTCCTGGATGGGACGGGGCTGGGGGAAAGGGACCGCAGCTCCATCTTCATGGAAGCCTGGTGACTTTACCCACTGAGACCCGCATACCTGGGCTTGAAATTGGCTGCTCTCTTGGGTGGGACTCTGATTTGCTGTGGAGCCCGGACATTGAAAATGGCACAATTATGGTGAGTGATATTCCTCTGGCTTCTTCCAAGACCGTATTGGGGTGGGGGCCGAGACCAGAACCCCTCCTCCCTCCTGGACACCTCATGGGTTGGCTGAGCATGGGGAGAGCCAGATGGCAGCTCTGCACGCGTGTCTGTGTCTCTGCATCATGACCAACAGCCCCAAAATGATACATTTTCGATGTTACTCTTGAATATGGCTTTTATTCATTTGAGTAATAATGAATGTATAATGTTATGTAAAATTAGCAGCTGGAATTACACAGTGGAGAGAATGATCTATTTGTCTTGGTTCTTCCTAGGTGAAAGTTTGAAAGGAAAAAGAATCTTTTTTAATAGAGGGCTGGAGAGATAGTGTTGGGGTTAAGGCACTTGTCTTGCCTCTGGAATGACCCTAAGCTAGGCCAGGAGTAACCCAACCCAACCCCAAGAGAAATTTTCTCTGAAACAATCTATGCTGCGTGTGCAGGTGTCAAACTGTAATGGAAAGAAAGGGATTTCAATGCTTTGACAGAAAGCCATCTTCTTAGTGCTAGCACAAATGTTGAGTGCATAAATTCTTATTTTGTTTCCTGTTTCCTATCAGATATTTGCAAAATATTTTTGTTGTTTTAGATATGCCTTTGTGATGGGTGCTGGAGCACTGTATGACTGAAACCCAATCATGAACATCTTTGTAATTGTATATCTCAGTGGTATAATAAAATATTTTTAAAAAGATATGCCTTTATAGGATTTTGATTCCATCATTATTCAAGAAAATGCTATTATTCAGGAAATTAACAGCAGATATTGCTTTAAGTATTATAATAAAAGTAAAATAATGTTACAAATAATGAGAATATGTCTGGCACCAAGCAATTCAGTTTGCCCCTGTCTGCTTCCAACCCTTTCAGAGACAGTCCTGATCATAAAGCCTTGCTTCACACCACCCCAAAGCACATGCACACAAAGATTCACATACTTAAATCAGTCCTTTCATACATGCTGCTAAAGTAAAGTACAAACATGCAGTTTATAGTGTTTTTACATCATTTGTAAACACATAGTTTAGTACATGCTGCTAATGTAGAGCATGTGCGCACACACACACACACATATATTTGTGTGTGTGTGCGTGTGTGTTTGTATTTGTTATTCCCCTAAATCCCACATGTGAGAAAGATCGTACAGTATGATGCTGCATGATCAGCGTCGTATTCTTTGCTTCGGCACCATATACTTTCCAGATCCGTCCAAGTGGCAGCAAACTGCATGCTTTAATTTTTTCTTAAAGTCACATACTGTGTCTACGTACCATACTTTCTTTATCCAGCCATCTGTTCTTGGATACTTGGGTTGTTTCAAGATTTGGGCTATTGCAAATAGTGCTCCAATGAACATCTGTTCAGATTATTTTCTGAATAGACTTTTTTGGGCCCTTGGGGTAGATGCCAAAAAAGTATTGCAGGGTCATATGGGAGTTCAACTCCTAGTTATTTGAAAAGTAGTCATATTGTTTTCAAAGCTGGTGGATCAATTGAAATCCTACTGAAAATAAATAAAGGTTGCCAACATGGTTGTTTTTGTTCTGTGATGTGTGCCAATCTCAATGGTATGGAATGGACGCTCATTGTTGTTTTGATTCATATTTCCTTGATAAGAGATGTAGAGTATTTTTCATACATATTTTGGGCATCTGTATGTATGTATGTATGTATGTATGTATGTATGTATGTATGTATGTGTTTATGTTGGGGTTTGTATAACTAGTTCCATCCTTTGACTGTGGGCCTAGGAGCAGAAATAAATCCAATAGCACTTGCCAGTTTCCAGCCGTGTGACTGACTGACTGACAGTATTAGCTACAGAACCAGTCCGGAGGCTCTGAAATCCCTTTAAGAATTTCTTCAAACTATTACCAAGTACTGCCCTTAGGCAAGCTCAGCCAACCCTTCTCTCTGCTCCTCTAACTCTATCCTGCCAGGCTCTCTACTCTTCCAATTCACTCCTGCAAACATGCTGAGAACCCAGTCTCGACTGACTCCTCAGTTGTTTTTTCCAACTCTTATATGTCCCCATAATTTGGATATCAGCCATCCCTTAAAAAGTAAAAGCCTAGAGGGGCCCAACAAGCACTGAATATACCAGATACCCAAATTGTTTTTTATCTGGGCTACACCCAATGGTGCTTAGAGCTTACTCTTGGTCCTGTACTCAGAGATCTTCACTGGCAGTATTCAGGGACTATATGCAGTGCCAGAGAGCAAACAGGAGTGACTACAAACAAGGCAAGTGTCTTAATCCCTATACTATCCTGTCCTCTAGATTTTAACTCTAAAATACCACTCTTAGGTCAGGAGCTAATCCAAAGGGTTAAAATGCATGTTTGGCAAGCACAGTGTCCCAGATCAATCCCTAGCACTTCATGACCTCCCAGGCATCTCTGGGTGCAAGCCCAGTAGTCTTGAGCAACAATGGGGAGGGCCCAGCCCAAAAAGGAAAAAAAACTTGAGAAAATATTCACATGCTATTGAGCAAATAAATACCGGTCTTCTCCAGGAAAAGGGGTAGAGCTTTTGGGGGCAATTACAGGATTGTGGTGGGCAAGATAAAGATGAGTAGCCAGAGAAAGTGAAGAACTGAAGGGCAGAGAGCACAGTAGAGACAAATAGAAAAATTGCCACTTGACAGCCATCTTTGTAATGACTGGTACAAGCAAAGATCATCAAAAAAATGCCCAAACTATGGCAAACAGTTGGATATTGCCAGCATCTTTATGTAGTCTCAGAGTATTGACCCATGAGACACATGTTGATTATGAAAGGAAAATAGTAACTTTGAAGTGGTTGAGCCTAGCAGGAAGTGGTTATCTGATAGATCAAAGTTATCATCACCTGTATTAGGCCTTACAACCCCAGACCACTCATCACACCAGCAGATCAACCAAATGGATTTACTCAGTGGTGCAGTGAGGGCAGGGGATCATAGAGCCTCTCTGGAAGGGGGTGTTAGAGAAGACTTATTTAGGATTTTAGCTTGCATATGATAATTTGGGGGAGGGTTAAGGAAGTGGTTCTGGATCAGGAAGCAAAGATAATTCCTTCATTGGGGACCTCCTGTGATTGTATCTGTAGATAGCTCATGAGAGACTCACAGACATGGGGCGGAGCTGCTACTGGCTCTCTCTGTGCCCAGCCGCTCAAGAGGCACCCGGGAGGGATGGTGGTTTCTAACCCTGGCCTGCCACCCCAGCAGAGCCTCACAACAAACCAGATGACCTCCCACTCCATGAGGGCCTCCATTTTCCACATCGGACTTCCCCTCTCGTCAGAACTCCACCCAGCAGACCAGCCTATCACAGCCCAGCTCGCGAGCCGCAAGCGGCCGCATGGTTCATCAATAAATGCTGGATTTAGAGATGACTAAAAGAGTATGTTACCTGTACGGCAGAACCTGGCAAGCTACCCGTGTGTATTTGATATGCCAAATACCAGTAACAATTTTAGACCTCATTCCCATGACCTGATGGAATGGTTTGAGGCTCTTTATGTCCTGGAGCGAGCAGGTGCCCTTGGGCTCTACTTGCATGAGACAGGACATATGGAGATGTTCCTGGTGCCCGCTCGAGCCAATCGATGATGAACGGGAAGACAGTGATACAGTGACAGATAACTCATATAGGAGGAAGGACTAGACTAAATCTGGAACTGAGTAATTGGCGCAGAAACTAATGGCCTGATCATTAGTCAAGAGAGGAATGTGTTCTTCCTATTTGCCTAGAACAGCAGTTATTGCTTTGTTAGTGTTCAGTCACGTTAATGACCTCGATATACATTGCTATTCTGAGCAATTAGTAAAACTGTATTTTAGTCTGCGGTCATCAGAACACTAAGACCTAGCTCCCAGTGACCAAGGGTCTCCTAGCAATACTAAGGCCTCCACAGCAGGTGGCCTTCTTAGATTCCAGGTGTTTTCTTGCTGGCAACAACAGATCATCACCATGTGCTTACATCAGCCTTGTGGCAGTCTTGCCAGGCGTGTAGCATCCTGGGAAATAGCAAACGGAAGTGGAGGATTGCAGGCCTGCATTCTTCAAAAAAAGTCAGTGCCATGAAGGAAAGACCGAGGAATTGTTAGAGAAAAGGGGTGGACCCAGCTTATCAACTGACTGCAGAATGCATGTCAGAGAATTTGCTTTTGCTGTAACACACTTTGCTTGAAGAGTCGGAAAATTCTGAGTAAGTCTAGAAATTCAATATAGGAATGATACTTTTCTGGTTTTGATTGTGGTAGTGTGCTCTGTAGGAGAATGGTTTTAATTTCAGGAAACATTAAACAATTTCATGGCAAAGGCTATCTGCAATCTGTTTTCAAATGGTTTAAAAGAAAATGGACATATGCACATATGTGACATATGTGTGCCGATACATTCATGTATGTGGATATGGTGTATAGAAAATAAAACAAGATTTGAAAAATATGGGTAGAAACTACATGGTCATTTTTATGTATTCTCTGAAAATGGCAGATGTAAAATAAGAATTCCTTCTCATTTATCAAGGGTTTTTCTTCAGTAAAGGTCCTGGATTGAATCCAGTCTATGGTGTGTAATTCACTGTGTTTGTGAGTAAAAGACAGCTTTATAGTCATTTTTAAATCTAAATTTCCTATTAATGATTTCATACCTAAGGCTAACTTGTGAGGTTTCTTTTTCTTTTTTTTTTTTTTTTTTTGGGTCACACCCGGCAGCGCTCAGGGGTTACTCCTGGCTCTGCACTCAGGAATTACTCCTGGCGGTGCTCGGGGGACCATATGGGATGCCGGGATCGAACCCGGGCCAGCATGGGCTGGCAGCGTGCAAGGCAAACGCCCTACCCACTGGGCTATTGCTCCGGCCCCTTGTGAGGTTTCTTTTTTGCTTTGTTTTTGTTTGGGGGACATACCCCGTGATGTTTAGGACTTACTCCTGGCGCTGCATGTAGGAATCACTCCAGGTAGTGCTTGGGGGAGCGATATGGGATGCCAGGATCAAAACTAGGTCTGCTGCGTGCAAAGGCAAGCACCCTACCTGCTGCCCTGTCCCTCTAGTCCATTCAGGTTTCTTTTTGTCTTGGAGGATCACATCTGGCGATGCTCAGGGGTTACTCCTGGCTCTTTGCTCAGGAATTACTCCTGGCAGTGCTCAGGGAGCCAGATGGGATGCTGGGGATCGAGTCTGGGTTGGCTGCGTGCAAGGCAAGCGTCCTGCCCTCTGTGCTATTGCTTCAGCCCCCATACAGGTTTCTTTAGGAAGTTAACAGTGGTCCTTATATTTGTGAAACTGTTATATTTCCCTTCTCTTGCCTTTAAAGGTATGAATTGCCAGGAACTTAGGCATTCCGCGTTATTCACTGGGTGTTGGAGGCATTGTTTCTCTGAGAAGTGATTCACTTGGCATATTTTCTCTTTCTTGCTCTTGTTACCATTAGCCCATCAGCATTCTGTGAAGCATCATCTTTGGGCATCACGTTCACAGTGTGGAGGGGTTCAGTACACAGCAACCAACTGAGCAGGGCCGACTTTCTGCAGAACTTCTTGGTGAAACATCTGCTGTCTTCATTTTAATACTTGTTGATACAGATCATTTCACTATCATGGAGCAAAAGGAGGAAATTTGTCTCACTATTGAAAAGAATACCTTATATATATGACAGTATTGAAGCTAAAGTGTATTTTGGTATTTTCTAGATTAAGCAGAGCCTTTATTTGAAGTCAAAGAAGTTATGATTCTGCTCCAGAACCAAGTGAAATGTGATACTAGGGTATTGCATGGCATTTAAAACTCATCCTAGGAGCTGAAATCAATAATTTTAACTCAGTCTCTGTATCACCTACCCCTGAGATTTGTCAGCTATTTTGATACTGCTGTATTTTGGTCTCCTTAATGATATTACTCACTAGTAGTACCTAAGTAATCTTAAATATTAAGTCCCTGTTAGAGTTTTTTAGGGACAGTTTCTGTAAGGTACTTCTGTGTTTGTGTGTACATGCTAGCGTGTTGTCTTACCATCATGACTCCACGATTAATCGCTCAGCTCCATCACCTTTAGAAATGACCCGAGATTGGTAGACTTGTACAAAAGCTTCTGGTACCATAGTTTCTCAAGGTGTGAGAGTTTCCTGCCTCAGAATCAGTTAGGGTCCTTGTTAGAATAGAGTTTCTTGTCTCTACTTTCCTAAATGCTTATCTTGCGATACTGGAATCTGCTCTGTAAATAGCTCCCTAAAATGATTCTTAGGCATCTAATGCAAAAAAAAAAAAAGTGTTTCAGTAGAACTTGCCTGAGACCAAAAAAAAAAAAAAAATTTAAGTATGTGTGCTTTGTACTCCAAATCTCTGTCATTTTTATCACCTCTGTCACTGTATCACTGTCTTCCCGTTCATCATCGATTTGCTCAAGCGGGCACCAGTAACATCTCCATATGTCCTGTCTCATGCAAGTAGAGCCAAGGGAACCTGCTTGCTCCAGGAACATAAAGAGCCTCAAACCATTCCATCAGGTCATGGGAATGAGGTCTATAATTGTTACTGGTATCTGGCATATCAAATATGACATGGGTAGCTTGCCAGGCTCTGCCGTGCGGGTAGCATACTCTTGTAGCCATCTCTAACTCCAGAATTTATTGATGAACCGCAAGCCGGGCTGTGATAGGCTGGTCTGCTGGGTGGAGTTCTGACGAGGGGAAGTTCGGATGTGGAAAATGGAGGTCCTCATATAGTGGAGGGTCATATAGTGACCCTCCCTCTTCCTCATATAGTGGAGGAAGACTATAGGAAGGATCATACTAGTTTGCTCTAAGCAGGCAAGTGTGACCCTTTCAATACACGAGAACAAGATACTCAGAATCACCCTGGTGCAGATAATAATAAGAAGGACCTTATGGGTACCATCTAGATTACATGAAGCTCATGACGTTAAGATGTATTACTTTATATCTTTATCACCTCACATGTATAATATAGATATATTATGTGTTACAAAAAACAAGACTGTGAAGGCCAAAGAAATAGTACAGTGGGTAAAGCACTTAATTGCTTGCATGCAATTGACCTGGGTTCGATCCCTCGCCCCCTCCCCACACCCCTCCAAAAGTCACCCCTAAGCACAGAGCCAGGAGTAAGTAGTGAGCACTGTGAGTGTTGCCATAAAAAGCAAAAGAAACCAAGATTATTCTTCTTCTTTTTTCAAAATCTAGTTTAGATCTTCAAAGGTCAGAAGTACCTGAATTATCCCTCTCTGCAGTCCGCTTCCTTCAAGACATCACTTGCAGTGATCTAAAGCTCATGAAGTCACTAAAAGCTGCAATTGTTGAGTAAAAGAGAAAAATGAAAAGTTGATTAAAAATATAACTCACATCATAAGTTATGCTGCTGGTATAAGCCAGGAGTTTATAGACATCATTGATGGAACAAATGAAAGCATTTACCATATGAAGGAACTCAAAATCAAAAAGAAGATACTATTTCAATTCTCTTAATACCCACTTGTTTTTGCTTATCATGGTTTGTATATGTTACTTGGTTTGCTCTTAAAATTTTTATTCTCTATCATTTTATTTCAATGGGTATTTTCCACTTAAATATTAAGTGTTTCTGATACAGAAATTGTTTCTCCTTTGCGATTAGTAAACTTAGAAAATAAAATTCGTTCTCAGTCTTTTGGAGAAGATAAAGTGTAGCAACTTGTTTTTTCTCAGTTTAAAAAATGCGGGCCACACCTGCCATGCTGGAGCCCAGGGATGCCTGCAGGTGTGTGCAATATTGGGCTACAACCGAACACCGGTCTCGCAGGTGTGAGCCTGGCCTCTGCCATTGGAGGTATAGCCCTGCTGCCTCAGTCAACTTTCAAGATTTTATTCTTCTAATAGAATTCATCTGCCAAATGACATAGAATTGTGTTCATTTGTGTGTGTTTTTAAATTGTCATGATCACTTGTATCACTTGTCTCTCCGTTGTTTATCGATTTGCTCAAGCAGGCACCAGTAACATCTCCGCACATCCTGTCGCAAGCAAAGTGTAGCCCAAGGGCATCTGCTCACTACAGAAACACGAAGAGCCTCAAACTATTCATATATTGTCATGATATAAAATAAAATCTTACTCTCTGAAATGATTTGTAGACAAATCTTTTTTAATGTGAGATTTTAAAAATAGCTATAACAGAATTCCTCTCAATAAAAAAATTGTTTTTGTTTATTTTGTCCAACAGGGCAAAGTGCTTGGCCAAATGGAACTTTGAATTTAAAGATGTTTCTGATTTAAGGTCTCTAGAGGGTGAAAAAAAAGAACATCAACTCTGAGAGCTTATTATTAGTACAAATTCAAAATTATATCACTATAAAAGTACACAGAAAGTATGCAATTAATTAACCTAATGGATTGAGTTACAGCAGTAATAATGTGGCTGCTGGGGTGTATAAAAGAGAATAGGTGATTTTTGGCAGAAAATATCACAGTTATAAAATAGGAGGCAGGTGCAAATACTCAGGTATATTCTATTGGAACTTTATATTCTTTTTCTGTATAGCATGCTTGTAAAACCCTGATAAATTGTGGTTTGATTAATAATATTTTGTTCTAAATGATTTCTCTGAGACTCTATTCCAAACAGGACCATATTTTTTTTTCTGGTGGGGGCACAGCCCACAGAGCTCCTGACTGTGTGCTCAGGGGATAACTCCTGTTGGTGCTTGGGGGATTGTAGGGGGTGCCAGGGATCTAACTGAGGTCAACCACATGCAAGACAAGGGCCCTAACTACTTTACTATTCCTGGTCCCAAATAGGGCTAACCTTGCGGTTCATTCTGGGAAGAACTTCTCACTCAGCTTTTTAACTGTCTTTATACATTATGTTGCTGATTTTTTTCAGTTATATAATTTGTCAACGCCCACCCTTTCGCCAGTGTACATTTCCTAACACCGGCGTCTCCAGTTTTCCTCCTGAGCCTCTCCTCATCCCCCACCATCTCCCTAGGTGTAGACGCTTTTATTTCCCCTCCCCCTGCCTCTCTCCCCTCTCTCTCTCTCCTTTTGGGTATTGTGGTTTGCAATATAGACACTGAAAGATTATCATGTATATTCTTTTGTCTACTTTCAACACTCACTTCTTGTCCAGAGTGATCATTTCTAACTATTATTGCTGCAAACGTGCACCCCTAGATCCCGGGATGTATTCCAGACTCTGTTCTTTATTGCTGTTTGGGATCACACCAGCTGGTGCTCAGGTGCTCCCAGCAGAGCTTGAGGCCTCCTGGGATTGAATCTGAGCCTCCAGCATGCAAAACCAGCCTTTGGAGCATTCTTTAGCCCACAACTCTGCTCTTCTAGTTGCTACCTGAGCCCCAAAGATTAGAGCCTGTGGGGAATGGTTCCCTTATGAAGCTACCTCAGAACAATCTGAGAGCTCTCCCACCCAGATCTCTTACACCCCAATTTAAATGATTAAAGAATGATAAAGGGTAAGATGATAGCTGGAATGCACGTCGGCATTAGAACACTAATACTGTGTGTGAATATTAGAACACCAATGATGATCACAAGGTGAGGTTCTGGTTTATTCCTTCTTCATACACATTTTCTGCTTTATGCTCCAATACAGCTGAAAACAAGTTTAATATATTTAATTCACTTTCATTTATTTTTCCTTTACTGTTGCCCTCATACTTTCACATGTTAAGTCCTGGGTATAAATTAAAATGAAACTATGTACTTTGACTTAAAGGCTTGTCATGGCAGAAGGCAACTAGGTTAAAGATAAGTGAACTAATCTCAAGCATGCCACTGTAATTCTACAGAGGAAGGGAAGAGCCGCCTACCTGCAGCTCAGGTGGTCCGGATCTGAGGAGAGAACCAGAACAAGGGGGCTAAGTTGGAGTCAGACACCACATGATCCTGGTCACTGCCAAGTCTGGCATTGATATGCCCAGTGCCCCTGGGCCCAAGAAGCTCCAAAGCAGCTTCCCAGGCTGGTGTAAACATTGGAAGTTTCAGGCCTCTAAGACTAGGCGGAGTATCATTGACTGTGGCCGCCAGGCCCTGTGACAGCTGTCTTGAGCTTCCCCTTGCCTCCTCTGCCAAAAAAGAAAACTTGGGATCATTTAAAAATCTAGTTTTGCTTTTTTAGTACTTGCTTGAGTGGTTTTGGCATGAATGAATCGGGTTTAGCTGAGCTGCACTGAATTTTATTTTGGTGTGGGTTGGGGAAGAGTTGGTGTAATTAGAAAAATACCAAAATGATACACTTCTTCAAGCTAAGTTTAGAAATTAAAGAGGTTATTCTTTAAAATAAAAACATGAATATATATTGCTACAAAACATTGAACATGTGTTTATATCTTGTAACATTTCTGTATGATTGGCCACTTATCAAAAGAACCATTGATTTCCAGCGCCAGCCGCTGCCAAACTCCTGAATACTCTCTTATATAAATGACGGCTTCCCCATGAGCGATTTCTTGAAGACTTAAAAGAAAAGTCAGTGAGATATTGTATTTTTAAAAGTGGTTATTGATAACCATATTTCTATTATCTAAGTACTGGCCAGTGGTTTTTTTTTCTGGTGAGTCCTTATTTTAAAATAAGCTTCGAGAATCAATAATTAAGATGTTGAAGGCCCTGAGTAATTTGAATTATATAAGCCCATGGACCGATCACACTCGAGAGGAGCTTGGTTAGGCAGCATCTCATTCTACTCTAGCTCTGGGCACTTTATAGATGAAACCCTTTAGACCTGTTGAGCCTCAGGGATGGTAGACATGAGGCTTTAAACTGAACCTGATGATGAATGGGAAAGAATATTTACCCAATACCCATCTGATAAGGGGTTAATATCCAGGATATATCAGGCATTGGTAGAACTTTACAAGAAGAAAACAGCCAACCCCATCAAAAATGGGGAGAAGAAATGAACAGAAATTTCGACAAGGAAGAAGTTCGAAAGGCCAAAGACATATGAAAAAATGCTGATCATCATTAGTCATCAGAGAGATGCAAGTCAAAATAACAATGAGAAATCACCTCATACCACAGGCACTGACACATATCCAAAAGAGCAAGAACAACAAGTGCTGGCATGGATGCAGGGAAAAGGGACACTCATCCATTGTTGGTGGGAATGTCTCTGGCACAGCCATTTTGGAAAACTGCATGGACATTCCTCCAAAGACCATAAATTGAGCTACCATTTGACCCAGCCATACCACTCCTAGGAATATACCCTGGGAAGCCAAAAACACACAGCGGATACACCATCCC
Source organism: Cryptotis parvus (assembly GCA_021461705.1). Lineage (NCBI taxonomy): Eukaryota > Metazoa > Chordata > Mammalia > Eulipotyphla > Soricidae > Cryptotis > Cryptotis parvus. The sequence goes on from JAJIBD010025613.1 coordinate 96,109, forward strand.
TACTTTTATGTTCATAGCAGCATTATTCAAAATAGCCAGAATTGGAAACAACCAGAGTGCCCAAGAATTGATGACTGGATAAACAAACTTTGGTACATCTACACAATGGAATGCTATGCAGCTGTTAGAAAAAAAATGAAGGTGGGGCGGAGCGATAGCCCAGTGGGTAGGGCTTTTGCCTTGCATGCGGCTGGCCCATGCCGGCCCAGGTTTGATCCCTGGCATCCCATATGGTCCCCCGAGCACCTCCAGGAGTAATTCCTGAGTGCAGAGCCAGGAGAAACCTCTGAGCATTGCCGGGTGTGATCCAAAAAGCAAAAAAAAAAAAATGAAGTTATGAAATTTGCCTATAAATGGATGGGCATGGAGAGGATCATGTTGAGTGAAATTACCCAGAAGGAGAGAGACAAATATAGAATGACTGCATTTATTTGCATATATATATATATATATATATATATATATATATATATATATATATATATATATATATACATATTATGATACCAATATCCAAGCCAGGCGAAAGGTGGATCAGGAAGTCTTGTCAAAGGAAATTACCCCAAACGTGTGGGAGCAGAGGTTAGGTAAGACAGAAGGGAACAGCGTGCCAATAATTGTCGAAAGTGCTATTACCACATAGAACTTAGCATTAAATACAGGCAAAAAGATACACATAATAACCTCTAAGTATATATATGTGTGTGTGTATATATATATATATATATATATATTACAATCCACAATATGTAAAAGAAGAAAGAGAGGAGAGAGAGAAAGAGTAAGAGAGAAAAGAGATAAAGAGCCTGCCATGGAGGCAGGCTAGGGGAGGGGGGGAAGCGGGGACATTGGTGGTGGGAAGCGGTACTGGTGGAGGCATGGGTGCTAGAACACTGTATGACCGAAACCCAAACATGAACATTTTTGTAATTGTTTACCTCATTGTGGTATAATAAAATATATTAAAAATCAATAAATAAACTGTACCTGGAGAGATAGTACAGGAGGTAAGGTACTGATCTTGCATGCCACTGACCCAGGTTTGATCCCTGAATTCGCCAAGATTAATTCCTGAGTTCAGAGAGGCAAGAGTGACCTGAGCATTATGGGTGTACCCCCTCTTCCAATAAACTGAGCCTGATACTAAGTTTTGCACAATTTCCATTGGCTGTCTGACATTCAGAGTTTCTGAAACTGAGCACTGCATTTATCACTATTTCTAGTACTTGGCAGACTGGGGGCCACAGTATTTAGTCGCTACTGGCCACAAAACCTGCTTTCTCTGAATTTTTTTGATACAAATTCAGTGGCACTGAAATTGTCTTTTGAATGTGTAGCCAAGGTTATTGTCATGTTTGTTTTTGTTAACAGAACCTGTTTAGAGTTCCTTTAATAGCTCTACTATTGTCTCTTATGAAGTCATAAGGAATTGCGTCTGGAGAAGAGCACGGTAGATAGGGCACTTGCCTTTCACATGGTCAACCCAGGTTCAATCTCAGTATTCCATATGGTTCCCAGGAGGGATTTTTATTTATTTATTTATTTTGCTTTTTGGGTCACACCCAGCGATGCTCAGGGGTTTCTCCTGGCTCTGCACTCAGGAATTACTCCCTGGCGGTGCTCGGGGACCATATGGGATGCCGGGGATCGAACCCGGTCGGCACAGGCCGGTCGTGGTGCAAGGCAACGCCCTACCGCTGGGCTATCGCTCCAGCCCCCAGGAGTGATTTTTTTTAAATATTTTATTATACCACCGTGAGATATACAGTTACAAAACTGTTCATAAGATGTTCATATTTGGGTTTCAGTCATACAGTGTTCCAGCACCCATCCCTCCACCAGTGCCCATTTCCCACCACCAATGTCTCCGATTCCCTCCCCACTCCCCCTAGTCTGCCTCTATGGCAGGTTCTTGAGTTTCTTTCTCTTTCTCTCTTTTCCTTCTCTTCCACATTGTGTATTACAATACATACAGTAAGAGGTTGTCATGTGTATCTTTTGCCTGTATTTAATGCTCAATTCTAGGTTGGTATCAGCACTTTCGACAATTATTAGCACACTGTTCCATTCTCTGTCTTACCTAGCCTCTGACTCCCACACGTTTGTGATAATTAAAAGTGATTCTTGAGTGCATTCAGGAGCAATACCTGAGCATTGCCAGATCTAGCAAAAACAAAAAAAAAGTTAATAAAAAAGAACCATATTGAGTTTCAACTGAGTTATATGCTCCATGGTTTTAATTTCAGGGGTATTCAGGGGCTACTCTGTGCTCAAGATTTTTCCCAGCAGTGCTTAGAGGTGGGACAGGTGGGCAACTATGGGTTTCTGGGGGTTGATATTTGGCTTCCTGTGTGCAAAGAGTTCCTTCTTTGTAAGGAAGAAGGATGCTCCACATGTTTAAGTAGTAACATGGCTTTCCCCTGTATCCTACATAGTTAAGCAGTAACATGGCCTTCCCCCTGTATTCCTCATGTTTAAGCAGCAATGTTGGATGACAGGCTTAGCTAGCCTGGGAGCTTTGCTGTTTTACCCACTCAGAGCTTAATCGACTTACATGTTTTTAAGCCAAGGTTCATTCTAATGAGATCGCTCTTCTATGCAAACACTGATAGAGGATGTAGCAGTTACAGAAGTCACCTTGACTCTGAGTAACTTCAGACTATTATACATCTACTAAGATTTTTATGTTATCTAGGTTGGGCACAGCTCCTCTTTATACCCACTGCACTCAGCGTGAGAAATTCTAAAGCGTTAAAATTTACCAGGAGACTGCCACCCTGGGTACATTGAGACTATCATTTAAGATTATAGGAAGGATCATACTAGTTTGCCCTCACACAGGTGAGTAACCCTTTCAGTATACAGAGAACAAGATACTCAGAATCACCCTGGTGCAGATAATAAATAAGTAGGACCTTGTGGGTACCATCTAGATTACATGAAGCCCATGAAATTAAGATGTATTTCTTTATACCAGCCCCTCTCTCTCCAGTGTTTTACATAAGAGATAATCTCAGAAATAAATGCTGGATTTAGAGATGACTACAAGACTATGCTACCCGCCCCGGCAGAGCACTGGCAAGCTACCCGTGTTGTACTTGATATGCCAAATACCAGTAACAATTATAGACCTCATTCCCATGACCTGATGGAATGGTTTGAGGCTCTTTATGTTCCTGGAGCAAGCTGGTGCCCTTGGGCTCTACTAGCATGAGATAGGACATATGGAGATATTACTGGTGCCCGCTCCAGTAAATCGATGATAAACGGGAAGACAGTGATACAGTGATACAGTGAATCTCAGAAGAAAGGGATTAGTCCTTGGTGTAATCATTTGTTTATACCTGTAATAGGGTGTGGCTCTTCCCTTCTATCCTCTTCTATCTAGAAGCTGTTTGGGGTTCTTCATTGACAGGACCCTCCTGTCAACAGATAGGATTACTTTGGTGTATATAAGGGGACTGACTTGAGGCACTCCCCCCTTTCCCTTCTTTTTGGGTAGGACTCCTCTCGGGTGAGCTTCTCTCTCTTTGGTGGGAGTCTTGGGCTCTCGTGCATGGTCTAAGTTCTGACCAGAGCTAGAGCTCTTTCATTATATTGGATTGTGTGGTAGAGCTTTTGTACTATTAAAAGCCTTTTGGAACTGTGTTGGACTCGTGGATTTTCATCCTTTCCCCGGTAGCCTAGGAGGTAGAAGAGAGCTTCTGTACTGATACTGTCTGGGACCCCAGCGGCTCCCCGACACAGCAACATTGCTTTTCCCCTGTATTCCTTGAGTTTAAGCAGTAACATTGCTTTCCCCTGTATTCCTCAAGTTTAAGCAGTAACATGGCTTTCCCCCGTATTCGAAAGTGAAATGTGTGGGCACCCCCAGTGTCAAATCACTCCTTCCTGTGCCATCCTGTTTATTGAAGAATATTGGATACTGGATGGTAGTGGTGTTTTGCAAAGCTGTGGGATTTGATCAACAAACAGCTCACGCCAGTCAGCTCTGGGGTGTCTCCTTGCTCCCTCCTACCGAGCTCCGGGATCTGTGCCAGGCTCCAAGACACTTTGGTGACACCAGGACATTTTGGTGCAGACTGACTGCTCTCGCTAGGCACAGTGCTGGTCCTCAGAGTGCAAAGGCAGTCTTTGTCTACACTGCATCCTACTTGGATGACTGGGTTTTCACAACAGGAAGGAGAAAGCCACTTGGTCTGACTCTTGAGTCATTTTTAGTTTGCAAATGACGCATCACATTTTTTTTTAGTTTGTTTGGCCACACCCAGTGGTGCTCAGAGCTTACACCTGGCTCTGTGCTTAGGGATCATTCCCTGTAGGCTGGGGGCCATAATGGGGTACCAGGAATCAAACCCTGGTTGGCTGTGTGCAAGGCAAGCGCCCTACCTGCTGTACTCAGGTCCCTGCAATAGATTTAATACTCAAAACTGCCTTCTGAATTAGGTTCATCTTTAAAATTTTTTAAAATTTTTTATTATATCACCGTGAGACATACAATTACAAAGGTGTTCATAATTGGTTCTTGGTAATACAGTATTCCAACACCCATCCCTCCACCAGTACCCCATTTCCACCACCAATGTACCCACACCCCTCCCCGCCCACCCCCATGCTGCCTCAATAGCAGGTACCACCCCCTTCCTCTCTCTCTCTCTCTCTCTCTCTCTGTTTATGCATCTCTCCCTCTTTCTTTACACATTGTGGCTAGCCCTGCAGATATTTAGAGTTTATCACTTAAGTCTCTTTGTGTATTGAATTAGGTTCATCTTTGAAAGACAAAACTTAAACTTATTTAAAAAAAAACTTTGTGAATGACTAGTTAACAACCTGTTAAATGAGCAGGTTCTTGTACGTCATTCTTTATCATGTAAATTCTTTGTTGGCTCAATGCTATTTTGTTTAGCAAAGGAAAAGCTAAGAAAGCCCAGCCCTCAGCTAAATCCTGCCTTGCTAGGGCTGCAGCCTTTAATCTTTCTGGAAACATTTGGCAGGTTTGAGGCCTTCTAACAAGGTGCTAGCCAATCAGGAAGGAAGCTGGGAACTCATCCCAGGAGGTAACTAACTTCTGTTAGCCCAAACCCCCAAGTAGCTCTGGGATAAGATGAGGAAACCGTGTGACTCTTTAAGGAAGATTACAGTGGTCTACACCCTCTCCCTGCCCCTTAGCTAGTCGGCTGGGGTCTACAGGGCCAGGCCTGAGCCTGTATAAACAAAGTAAAGGTAGATCAGAAAAACAACAAATGGTCACCCCATCATTTTCCCCCCCAAATAATCATCCTAAAAATATCACTACAGGACAAGGAGAATTTGAAAACATGAAATTTAGTGAACCAAATGTATCTGGCTTACTTAGGACTCAGGAACATTCTGCTCCTAACTCTACCTTTGGCCAAGATACCTGCTGTCCCTCCGGTCCAGCTTGTGTTTGGACCAGAGGGACAACAGGGGCCACTCAAGTGCTGAACCCTTCCAGAGTGCATGGCATTAACCAGAAATGAATCCCTTTAACCAGGTGTTCTTTTGTACAGTAAGTGACTGCAGTAAGCTTCCTATGGCACTCGCTTTGCAGAGAGGAAGCCTTCATTTTATCCTTTTTTTTTTTTTTTTTTGCTTTTTGGGTCACACCCAGCAATGTTCAGGGTTTCTCCTGGCTCTGCACTCAGGAATTACTCCTGGCGGTGCTCGGGGGACCATATGGGATGCCAGGGATCAAACCCGGCCAGCATGGGCCGGCCGTGTGCAAGGCAAATGCCCTACCTACTGGGCTATCGCTCGGGCCCCAGGAAGCCTTCATTTTAAAGGACTGTAGTATTTCATTGAGCTTCCAGGGCTGGGTCTAGTACCCACATAGAGTGACAGTGAACACACTGATGATCAATTCTCTCTGGGGGGTGAGCCTGGAGTCCTGGAACCCTGTGCTTGAGTCCTGATCCATGGCTGCTCCTGCGTGACAAGCCTCGTATCTTCCAATGTAAACTAGGATAATATCACACACAGGCTTTTAAGGTGTACATGACTGTAGTCATGGCTCAGTAACTTGCATCTAAGAAACACAAACCCATGCTGTAATTTTAATTATCTTCTATGCACTCCAAGTGGGTAAAGAGCCTGAAGATCAGAAATCTGTTCCTTCCGGCTTTGGTTGGGCTCTGCACTTTGTTCCTGACAGTGCAAACACCTTGCATCAGAGACTGAGCCAAACCTGGGTACTGATCTGGAAAGTTGCACCTCATTCAGAATCCCGGGCCCGACTCTGAGACAGCTGTTTATCAAAACTTGCCTGTGGCTGTGTCTTCTGTGGAAATGGTCTTTTAGTCACCTGGGTGCTGTTCTCTAAATGAGCCTGTAGGAAAACTCCTTTAATGCTAGATACCTAGTGGGCCTTTCTTCCTTTTGTCGTTTTTGTTTAGTCCAAACTAATGAAGCAGGAAGTGGGAGCAGCAGTGTGAACCTGTGTGTGTGTGTGTGTATTATTGTGTATAAGCGGGTCTCTACCATCATGAACCTGCCTCTCCACAATGAAGGCATGCAACTGTGGGAACTCAAGGTGATTATGGAAGAATAGGGGAGGGAAGGGCAATTCCGGATGACAGCTCATTTTCTCATTTGAAAAACAGCTTAACTGGGACTGGAAAGGTGTACAGTGGGTAGGGTGTTTGCCTTGCATGCGGTTGACCCAGGTTCAATCCCCAGTTTCCCATAAGGCCCCAAGGGCCACCAGGAGTGATCACAGAATGCAGGGCCAGGAATAATCCCTGAGCATCTGGGTGTAGCCTCCAAACAATAGCTGCTTCACTGGTCCTTAATACTGTCTCTTTAGCCCCTGCTGTATCTGGGGGAGTGTTCAGAAGCAAGACCACTGCCATGCTTCTGAGGGGGTGACCCTCAGCTGAACACTCTGTTGGCTGAGCCAAGGGGACAGTTGCTTTCTGGTAGATCTACTGAGAAAAAAAAAATCTATTTCATATTATTCTGTAAAGTCCTTGCTTGGGGCTGGAGCCATAGCACAGCTGGTAGGGATCTTGTTTTGCATGCACTTGACCCAGATTTGATTCCCCAGCGCCGCAACGGTCTTCTGAGCACTTCCAGGAGTAATCCCTAAGCACAGAGCTAGGAGTGAGTCCTGAGCACAGCCAGGTGTGTGCCTGCCCCTTTTCATTCCCACCCCAACCTCAAGTAGAGCGTTATCAGTGATTGGTAATCTTACGAATGCCCTGCACCCTGACTTAGTGACAAAGTCCTCAGAATACCTAATTTTTACTTTTTGTGGGAGGGTGTTGTGGACCACATCTTGCAGTGCTCAGGGCTTACTCTGTGCTCAGTGATCACTCCTGGAGGGGCCTGGGGGATGGATCAAGGTCAACTACTTTCAAAGCAAGCACTTCCCTTTAGTACTATCTCTAAAGCCCTAGTACACCCACATCTTGAACCTGCATTAAGTAATTCCTGGTTCCTACTTATCTGCCGCTGAGGTGTTGCAGGTGTGGCTGCGGTGCCCAGCTGTGTTGGCAGGTGGCAGACAGGAGACAGGCTTGTCTACACCCAGGGTTCTGCCCTGTGGGCCCTGGATGGTTGATGGTCTGACACAGAAAAAGACTGGGCCCCCCCTGGGATGAACCCAGAGCCACAGCAGAGCCTGGCAAGCTCCCGTGGTGTATTCAATATGCCAAAAACAGTAACAGTAATGGACCTCATCCCCAACGAATGGAGACGTTACTGGGGCCCCGCCGAGCAAATCGAGCAAATCGATGAACAACAGGAAGACAAGTGACACTTACCTCACCTTTCCACCTTGGACTTGTCCCAGAGGTTTGAGCCCCAAAGGGTAACAATAGCGGGGCTGGGTGGCGGTGGTCCGGGGAAGCCACAGAAGACTGGCACTGCCACAAAACCAACCACCCAGAGCTCTACAAGTTTTTTTCCTCTAAAAGTTATCAGTGGGGGAGGCGGGGAAGCTGTAGTACAGCAGGTAGGACGTTCGTCTTGCGCAAAGCCCTGGGTCCCCTCCTACATGTTCCCCTCCACCTCCCGAGCACAGAGCCAGGAGTAACCCCTGAGCATCGCCGGGGTGTGGCCTGGGTGGAGACCATCCTAGGCCCTAGAAGCCGGCTAGCGACCCCCAGAGTCGGAAACGGCTAATTACCACACCCCCTTTCATCTCCCTGAGCCATTTGGTTCTCCGGCTCTCCAGACCTGACCCGCCCCACGCGGCTGGAGCCCGGGAGCCCCACGTCTGTGCGCGGTTCGGGCACACGCGGAGCAGGCTCACACTCGAAAACGTTCCCGCACCCTCTGCCCTCACCCTCGCAGCCCCGAAATTTAAAGACGGGTGCTGAGAACCGCGTGCTGCTGGAGGCAGTCCCTAGGGCTGGACTCCTTCCTGGCAGCACTTTGCTAGGTCTGAGCGTTTCATCTGGACCACGACTAGCGCGGGGCAGGGGGGGGGGCGGCGGGGAGATGCGGACGGGGACGTCGACTCTGTTTTCTGATATACTCGGCCACGTCCTCTCGCCTCTTGCCCCCTTCCTTGGCCCATTCAATTGCGGGAAGGGAAGTTCCTTCTCTGCATGAATTCTGATTCTCGATCTTTTGTTAAATGCATAAAAGTCATCCGCGAGAGGGACAGGGCGGGGTGGGGGTGGGAGGCCACCTCTGGGCCTCCAGAGATAATGCGGATCCGGCTTCCTCCCCGCTTGGTCGCCATGGTCCCACTCAGCTCCCAGGTAAGAAGAATGTCCCTTCATCCATCATCCTTCACTGAGGACCAGGGACCCTGCTCGTCTATGAAACCTATTAGCCCCGAACTGGAGGGGGCTTGGTGGAGCCAGCCAAGCTTTCCACGGTGGCCTCTGTCCGAGGACTTTAAGCGTTTTACCCAATGCATTAGCTCGGGAACGCAGCCCTCGATGCCCACCCTGGCCAGGCACCTGGACCACCTCCGGGCTGTTGCGTTGCCCCCCGAAAGCCTCCTAGTTTCGGTGCGGGGGAACCCAAGTCGCCTCTAAAACGCGAGAAGCAAACTATCGGCCTTTCCGGATGGACGTTGGACGCCTGGCCGGTTTTTTCGCTTGCAGACGGTTGGGTGTGCGTGATCAACGGCCACTGGCTCCCCGGAACGCGGAGACGCTTCGGGTTCTGCCCGTCTGCGCGCCGCCCTGGGCCCGCGGGCAGCTCCTGCACTCCCGCGCCGGCTCAGTACCGGGGGTCTTGGGACCCTTTAAAGGTAGTGGAGCCGGGATCTGCAAGGTGCGGGGCTAGGGCTGTGGAGTTTGCCGCACAGGGGGCAAGGCAAAAGGCAAACGCGTCCAGGCAGCAGACGCCAGGGGGTGTCCGTCCTCTCAGGGCAATGATAATGATGAGAAGTTGCCCCCCGAGGGGGACCCGCGCCCCAAAAGAACCTCGACGTGCGCAACAGGCGCCCCAGGCCGGACGGGCGCGGTCGCTTTGCAACTCTCCAAAGACTGGAAGCGCTCGCGGCTCCCGCGCAAAGAGGAGCCCCCGTTGGGGAGGTCGCGGCGCAGAACCCGGAGGCCCCGGGGACTGTTCACCTGGTTCCCGGCCGCAGCAGGTCCCGCGCGTCGCACGCGGCGAGTGGGGGGCTCGCCGCCGCCGGCCAATCAACGCCCGCGCTGGGTCTGTGACGGCGCTCGGCCCCGCCCCTCGACGGCGATAAAAGGCCCCAGCGAATGCGGCCCAGCGGAGCACCCAGCGCGGCGCTGCGCCCCGGCTCTGCCCTGCCCTGCCCCCAGGTGCGTCCCTTTGCCGCCCCGTCCCACTGCAGTCCAGCTGCAGGCAATCAGCTGCCGTCCACCCTCCTCCTTCTCCAGGGTGGCCAGTCCAGAGCACCCCACCTGGCCTTAGGCCTCTCCCGCCTCCCCCCGCCCCCCCACCCCTCCCGTAGGCGCTGTCCGCTGCGGCGTCGAGCCACCGGCCAGCAGGTGAGCTGCAGCCCAGCTCCGGGTCGGGCGAGCTCCCCTGCGCCGAGCCCGGTGCCCGAGAGGCGGCGGCCCCTCTGGAGTGCCCCCTTGCCTTGCAGGATGAAGAACCCGGTGCAGGACGTGGTGACCTTCCTGTTGGAGAAGCTGATGCTCATCTCCAACTTCAAGCTGTTCAGCTCCGGCGACCCGGACGAAGATAAAGCCAAGGGCTGCTTCTACGACATCAGTTCTTACCTCCGCGGCGACGTGCTGGAGGTGCCCCGGGTCCACTTTACCCATTATGGTATCTACCTGGGCGACAACCGTGTCGCGCACCTCATGCCCGACATCCTGTTGGCCCTGACCGACAACCAGGAGCTCACGCAGCCGGTGGTGTCCAGCAAGCGTCTCCTGCTCGGCGTCATTAGCAAGGTGGCCAGCATCCGCGTGGACACGGTGGAGGACTTCGCCTACGGAGCCGACATCCTGGTCAATCACCTGGACAAGTCCCTCAAGAAGAAGGCGCTGCTCAACGAGGAGGTGGCGCGGCGGGCGGAGAAGCTCATGGGCATGTCCAGCTACAGCCTGCTTTGGAACAACTGCGAGCACTTCGTCACCTACTGCCGCTTCGGCACCGCCGTCAGCCCCCAGTCCGACAAGGTGCGCTGCGCCACCCACTGGCGTCGTCCCTCCCTCTCTGATCCCACCCTAACTTTTTCCTCTCCCCTGGGAGCGCGGGGGTAGGGGGCGGGGAAAGAGGAGCTCAAAGTTCTGGATTCTTTATTTTTTTATTTTGACTTTTTGAGTCTCACCTGGCGATGCTCAGGGGTTACTCCTGGCGGTGCTCGGGGGACCGTATGGGATACCAGGGATCAAACCCAGGTCTGCCGCGTGCAAAGAAAATGCTCTCCCCACTGTACTATGTGCCGGCCCCACTAGGTTAAGTTTTGGACGTTTAGATGTTCCTAAGACAGAGCTGGTAAACACGCAGGCGAGGATCCTTTCCTGGGCCCTGGAAACTGGCAGTGCTACAGCGTGGCAGAGCCCAGAGCTGCCCAGCAACTGCTACAGAAGCCGGCAGGATGGCCAGCCACAGCGCAGAGGCAGTGACCAAGGGCAGATGCGCTGGGGAGCACGGGAGAGCATTACCCAAATTGCCGTGTGCTTGCAAGCATTGCAATGGGAAGGAAGGCGCCTAGGATTTCTGTTAAATCCGTCACTCCCCTGTCTAAGTTGCTAAAGAACCATGCAATTCCCTCCGCCCCCTCCACTCCCAACGGTGTAGAGCTAGTGTCCTCTGCTTAATAGAAGCTATCAAACGTCTCAGGGAAGGCTCCTTGTGGCTATGCTGTAACGAGAAGTTTTAAAATTCCTTGCTATTCTAAATTCTTTGAATCCCCATCTAAATCACATTCTTCATTGTGAAACATCTTTTATCCATTTAGTCCCGGAGGTGAGTACGATTGTTTATGGGATTCCCTAGAGAAAAAACAAACAGGAAAAGAACTATTGGTTTTCAAGAAGAGCCATTAATTAAACTGAGAGCAGTATCAGAATTTAAGATGATTCAATTAGGCACAAATCCTGAGAAGGGGTGGGGAGGAGGTTAAGCTTCTCTGTCCTTTTGAACCCACTTTTCTGGGGGTGGGTCACACCTGTCCCAGCTTAACTACTGTTCCTGGCTCCTGCTGGGGACCCAAAGAGGTCGGGGACCCTGCAGGAGAGAACTGGGACCTCCTGCAGATGCGCACTGAGCTCCCGGCTCTCTGCGGGAACCCTCTTAACTTTGAAAGACAGTTCTCAGTCCTTAAAGTCTGCAGTTCAGCTTGTAATTGGAGGCTTTCTCTGCCTTCCCGGTGGTTGTTAGGTATAAACATTGCTCTTCCTAATGGAAAACAGGATAAATACAACATAGATCACATGTTTCACTCGTGTTTAGAATTTTTTTGGACCAAAAGAATTGGATTCTGTGTAACCATTTATTATCTTTTTTTTTTTTTTTTGCTTTTTGGGTCACACCCGGCGATGCTCAGGGGGTTACTCCTGGCTCTGCACTCAGGAATTACTCCTGGCGGTGCTCGGGGGGGGACCATATGGGATGCCGGGGATCTCTGGCCGCGTGCAAGGCAAACGCCCTACCCGCTGGGCGATCGCTCCAGGCCCACCATTTGTTATCTTAATGGTCTACATCTTGGTCCAGTTTTTAAGCCACGTAAGAAAATCTTGCTAGCTCCTCCTCTCTGTGGCCAGGCATGGGAGTAACCTGTTTTGTTCATCAGTATATGAAATTCTTAGTAGAGTTTATAGAGCCACAACAGAATTCAGTCTAGGAATTCTTTTTGATGAAAAACGATTTGGGGGGCCAGAGCGATAGCCCAGCAGGTAGGGCGTTTGCCTTGTACGCGGTAGGCCTGTGCCCGCCCAAGTTCGATACCCGGCATCCCATATGGTCCCCCCAAGCACCGCCAGGAGTAATAGTAATTCCTGAGTGCAGAGCCAGGAGTAACCCCTGAGCATCGCCGGTGTGACCCCCAAAAAAAAAAAAAAAAAGAAAGAAAACCGATTTTGAACACTGGACAGTGACTTGGGAGTCACAGTTCCCTTCCAGGCCTGTTGAAGAATGAACTTCACCACATGTACAAGCACGACTCTGAAAGCATACACAAGGAAACCCCGCAGATTTGCTTGGGACTAAGCAAAGTATTTCTCTAAGGAAAAACAGTATTTCTACCCAGTAATTTGGAGTTCCCCTTTCTTGGATAGAGTACTATATTTAGATCTTTTGACTCAAAAAACAGTACAAGTACTTTTTTTTAAAGTAGTAAAATACTTAACCTGTCCAAATTAGTCTGCAATACCTTTTTCTTTGGAAATGTTGTACAGTTTTTATAGATATAGTGAACTAGTTTAATTGCTGTGGACTCTTGTGAAACAGTTTTTGTCTTCTTTTGAATGGTCAAACAAGTCTTTTGATCCCCAGTAGATTTCCGGGGATTCACACCCCAAATTTTCCAGTCCTAAAGACTGTTCTTTTTGAACAAGTCCTGAGAGAAGAAAATAGACCATTAATACCAAAAGAGATTTTGCTTTTCAGAAATTTCAAGAATTGAGTCCAGATCAGATCACTGAACTCATATATGCAACTATTACCCGCCTCTCAGGGAAGCTGTATATTGTTTCTTAATTAAATTTGAGTTTACAAAAACTTTTCAGAACAAATACTTCCCTCATGAAACACTGCAACTAATTTGAAAATGAACTGAAAAATAATCTTTACTTCTGTGGAATGCTACTTTTTAATATTTTTTAGGGTGATACCCACTGGTGTTCAGGGGCTATTCTTGGCTTTGAGTTAGCATCCATCACTCCTAGCTCTCTTCCCATAGAGCTATCACTTTGACCCAAAGTGAGGCTTTTTCCACAAGTTTAGGAATTATAAAATTAAAGGATGTTGTGTTATTGACAATTTCACTATTTTGTCGATTGAAAAATTCATTTAATTAGCTGTTACTATTATAAGAGTTATTTGTTGACTTTTAAAAATTATTTTGCTCATATTGCTTTTCTTTGCCAAAAATGAATGCAAATGGCCATTCTAATTTCTAGGGGTTTATTATAGAGCTCATTCCCATGACCTGATGTAATGGTTTGAGGCTCTATGTTCCTGTAGCACCAGATGCCCTTGGGCTCTACTAGCATGAGACAGGACATATGGAGATGCTACTGGTGCCCACTCGAGCAAATCGATGATGAACGGGAAGATAGTGATACAGTGATTGCTCAGAAAAATGATCCTAAGTGTCTTGTAGAATGCCTGTTAGGAAAACTGAGAGAAGAGGACAACAGATGTCTCCTGGACCGATCCAGTGAACAGACAGGACTCTAGATAGGAGATGCTCTTTGAGAAAATGACCTGGGTGAGGTGGTGGAGCGATGGTCCAGTGGGTAGGGCATTTGCCTTGCAGGCAGCTGATCCAGATTCAATCCCCGGCATCCCATATGGTCCCCGAACACTGCGAGGAGTAATTCCTTAGTGCAGAGCCAGGAGAAACCCCTGAGCATCACCGGGTGTGGCCCAAAAAGGAAAAACAATGACCTATAGGGGCAAGAGAGTCCACAGTGATTGTTTACCTAATTGTGAAAAAGAATGAGAAACCATAGCTATATCAAGATAGCTTACTCATTTGTGTGTTTATACACAGAGATATCAGCATATATAATATATATGTGTATATGCATCTATATCTTTCCATTATTTTCCAAGCAGCTTTTCTTATTCTGATTTAATTTAATCTCACTTTAAGATTATGGATTTGCTACTTCATATCTTGTTTATTTAGCAAAATTCAGACAGATCCATTGTAACATTATAGTCAGTATCATGTGTTAAATCATTGGGCTACACTGGCACTTGATAGGGTTGGTGCCCGCCGAGCAAATTGATGAATAACGAGATATCAAGTGATCAAGTGATCATGTGTTAAATATATTGGGGAATACATGGAGAAATAGTAGAGGGGTTAAGATAGGGATTACAGACCTTGTTTGCTGGTAACTCCAATTTGATCTCTGGTACCACACACCTCCCCACCACCCCAAGCATTTGTAGCTGTGGCCTTGAAGACCTTTGAGGGGTGCCAGGATAGAACCTGGGTTGGCCTCATGCAAGGTGAGGACCTCCTTGCCCTCCTAACCCTCCTCATCCTTCTCACTCTTCTCTCTGTACTATCACTCTGGCCCTAACAGTACTTTTGGGAGGCATGTTTATTTTTTTTTAAAAGCATTTTATTATATCACCGTGAGATATGCAATTAAAAAGATATACAATTAAAAAGTTCATACTTGGGTTTTGGTCATACAGTGTTCCAGCACCCATCCCTCCACCAGTGCCCATCTCCCACCACCAACGTCCCCAGTTCCCTCACCCTCCCCCAGCCCGCCTCCATGGCAGGTTCTTTATTTCTTTCCCTTTCTCTCTCTTTCTCTTTTCCTTCCCTTCCAGACTGTGGATTACAGAACATACATTAAAGGGTTGTCATGTGTATCTTTTTGCCTGTATTTAATGCTCAGGTCTAGGTTGGTATTAGTACTTTTCGACAATTGTTAGCACACTGTTCCATTTTCTGTCTTATCTAGCCTCTGACTTGGGAGGCATGTTTAAAAATTATTGTGGTATCCTGATTTATCATAGTATTAATATTAATGTTTCATGTAATGTTACTGTTCTACACCCAGAACCAGCAGGTCATATCTGTTCACCTCTACTGCCGTCCCAAGGCCCTCACCATTTGGACAGACTTAAGTTTTAGAGACAGAGTCTTAGGGTTTGTTTTTGGTCCATTGTCTTTTCCCCCTTGTTTGAATTGGGATCAGTCACATGCAAGCTCACAAGTCACATGTACCTTAACCTTTGTACTATTTCTCTGTCACAAAGCCAATTTTATGTCACATAATTAATGGAGAATTAGTTTTATTAAGGCCGGAGATGCAATATCATAAAATTAGACTGATTTTAATTTTTTGAGAGGTAACCAAAATATCATTAGTACCAATAAAATTTAGACCAGTTAGTTGTAGGAATTGAATTAGCTACTCAACTATAATTTATAATATAATGACAATGGAGTTATCTATCTAGGCAAGTTTAAAAAGCCCTTTGGTCATCTAATTTCAGAATGTTATCAATAGATTGTTAAATGCTATTTTCAACCTTTACTCCCCCAAATGCGGGTACATTCTCAATCTGGTTTACTGTAAAAGTTCATTATTTACAAAGGCAGCTGCCATTATTAATCCAGTTACCTTAAGAGTTGTTTGAGTTTCTCTGGAATCTTGATCTGGAATCAAGAAACTGAATTATTAACATCTTAAACTCCTTTAAAAGCGAAGACAGATGAGTAGGGAAACCATGCTTTACTATTTGGTATCAGCCAATTTTCATCCTTAGCCACCTTTGCTAATATTCTCACATTTTATTTTCCAGTTTTGTGAGATTGTGAAGATAATTATTCGTGATCAGAGAAGTGTTCTTGCTTCTGCACTTTTTGGGATTGGCGTCTATAGTCTATCTGGGCTTGGCATCATATGCTACGCTTCCTGCAATTTTTATACCATTTGCGCTATGGATGGTTGGCTAACTTCATCTCTTCATGTCAGTCTGTGCATTCTGTGCTTAAATATGTTTCTATTTATAGAGCACAAATCAGCATACGTATTATTGAGAAAAAATGTGACCTGTAATACTGTGTTCTGGATAAAAAAAAATGTGATTAAGAATCACGCCAAGTGCTTACTGTGTAAGTCCAAGAACAAAGGCTTTCTGAATCTTTGCAGCCAGTTCCATTTGAAAGCACTGTGCTGCTCTTGGAACCATGAGGATTTGCGATAGTAGGCTTCGTCGTTACAAGAAAGCCAGCCCCTGAGATGATGGCCACAGGAAATTATTTGTGTTTTATATTTCTCTTCTAATCACTGCTCTTCTGTGGAGCCTGAATTGGAAGAGAGGAAGATTTATTGAATGAGAATACTAAACTTTATTGTAAATGTATCCTGTTTCATGAAAAAACTTCATTAAAATATTTCCTTTGTTCAGATGAAAAAATGCTTGATGATTGGCAAAAGAAAAAAGGAAAAATTCACACTTTTTTCATATATTGTTTTTGTATCGTCACCCTGTCAGTCAAGATTACTTTCATTACTTCAAACCATATTGGCAACGTGAAGGTGTTATGATAAAGTAACTGGCTAGAATTATAGAAGTCTGTTTTCTTGCTGAACTGCCACTCTAACACCTCTTGAATAAGTTGACCTTCCATTGCTCAGTAGGAAACTTGGCCTCCTTTCAATTTTTTCCTTTTCATTTGTGCTTACTTTAAACCACTCTTAGAGATGAGGGAATGGGCATAGGATTAAAGTAATTTGATACTGGGAGTGTCTATGCACCAATTAAATGTAAAGATATCTATATACATGCAGCAGGTGAGACAAAATGTTTGTTCTTGATTCCTTTGTCTTCTCAACATTATCTCAACTGCTTTATATATTATACCAGTTATCACAGAGCTTTGATAGAGGCGAAAGCTTTGGTGGAACTTATGTAAGTTCTATTGTTCTAAGTCCTTCTAAACTGCGACTTGTTTATAATCATTGGATGGAGTTTTAATTAAGCACTTACTAATGTACTGTATACCATTAAAACATCTTCAGATTTGTTTTCTAGTCTTTTCCCCATTTCTATGTGAAATAGTTTACATCCTTAAAAAAAGGCTTTCTTAGCAACTTATACACCCAAATAAGTAGGGCCCAAAGGAACGAATTATGAGAAGTAATTCTGAAGTGTTTAGTTCTTACAGTTGTGGAGCTGCATTACATTGAGGCTATTTTAAAATCAGAATTGATATGTAGCAGTGCTAAAGTAAGTAGGTACTCCGGCGCTTTGGAAAAGTGACCAAATCCTGAACGTTAGGACACAAACCGGACTTGCATTTCAAGTATTAAAATTGCTTTATAAACTATCTAGATTCACAAAATGAGTCATATAATGAACGGTGTGAGGAAGGTGGGGCCAGTCACTCTGATCCAATTAGAACAAATCCAACAGTAGATTTTAGTGTAACTGATGCTTTATCACCTCTTAACTTGCCCAAAACAAATTCAGTTGGAGTTTAATAATAATTAACCATTGTGTTTACTCATTCAAATGTTCTTAACAATTAAAACATGAGATGAAAACACCACTGGATGCAGGTGCTATATGGGCCTATTCTTACAAATTAAAATGATTCTAAGTGTATCTGTAAAAAACACTTTCAATGAGAACTCCAATTGTGTTAGTGGATTTACACTTACTGTCTACTACCCTGTAGCGCTTGTGTAAATAAATTCTTTTTTGGAAAAAAAATGGTGTCCCTCATAATTAACACCTTTTTTTTAGACTTTAGTATTGCAGGTAGTAAAATCCACTGTCTGATGTTAAATCTCTGTTGGAAGATAATGATCCCTCATTAAATGTCAAGGAAGTTCTTTAGGTCAGAATTAATATAATTAGTCTTGACTCACTTCTTATACTTAAATCAAGATTCAGTTCATCATTTGTTTGAGAGCTCATTAAATATGAGGCACAGGCCTGTTGCAATTTCATAGTCCAGAATAAATATTTGTATTTATCTATCTTAGAATATATACAATGATGTGAAAATGCAAAGAAAATTGAATATTCTGAAGGAGATTATGATGGGATTAAACTGAGAAATAGGAAGTGACCTCACTGTACCATGTGTTCCACTAACAGGAGGAGAAAACTTGATGAGGCCTTTACTTATTAAATGCTCCACAATATAGAATTTATTCAGTTTCTTAGAGACAACAGAGAGTTTTTGTTTTGTGTTGTTCAATTTGATCCATAACTGACCAAGTAGAAAAAGAAATGTATTTCTGCATACATATAATTAAATTGTATTAACGCATAAAGAAATGTATTAAATGTATTTCTGATTATGGAAGAAAATCCCGGAGCTATTAATGTATTTTCATGAATTTCTCTTGGCTCCCTAAGATTCATCCATGTGAGCTGGCAAATCCCCAATACTGATGTATTTCTATTCTAATCTGTGAAATCATAATCTGGTGTATGTTATTCTCACTTGTTTTGTCATGTGATCTAAATGAGGCAAAATATGACTGAAGGGGAGAAGATGAAATAACGCAAGTGTTTGGGAAGAAAAGATAATGACACGGATCTTTCCCGAACTTGAAGGTCTCATAAACAGGGTACGAAGACCAGTCAGTAGGGCTTCCTGAGAAAATAAGAAAAGAAGTACTTGGCCTTATGTACGGCAAAATATTAACTGCTGAAACTGGGGAAATCGGGCGTTTTCCAGATGTTGAGCAGGAGGCCACATATTAAGAACCTTAAGTGGACACGTGAAAAGCGACTTGAATGAGCCTGGACAGTAGCGTGAGGTCCTTACCCCACTGTGTGTTGCCAAGGACCGTTTGGGCTAAGGCACAGGTGCAGAAGCTGGCACGGAGCAGAGGTGCAAACAGAGGCAACAGAAGGAAGCATTGATCAGGAGTGCTGGTCTTAAGAAGACCAAGAATTTGGGACTTCATGAAAAAAGCAATGAAGCTTTGGGGCTCAGAATGGTAGCTCCCAAAACTGTGGACTTAGGTTTGGCATAGGTGCACGCAGGCAGGAGAAGGGGCAAGACAGGCCAGAAGGGTCCCTTAGGAAACTAACTACAGAGGAGAGCCACAGGTCAAGAGAGCACCTATAGATTTTAACCGAATTCAAAGATTTATCTCATGAGTAACTCTTGGTGGATGCCAGGGTTTTTTATCTTTTCCAACTTGAAAGTTGGTTCTTGACAAGTAAATCAACATGTATCTTGGCTTCTACAGATGAATATTTTACCAGATATGTTTCTAAAGCCATGCAAAGAATGTATGAACTTGTTGCTTAATAATTAAATTGGACTGGGGAGATAGCACAGGGGTGAAGTAGCTTGCCGTAGATGCGGCCACGCTCGGTTTGATTGTTGGCACTGCATAGTATCCCCAGAGCACTAACAGGAGTGACTCCATTGCACTGCCAATGGAGGTGTTCCGCACCTTCCTCTTTCAGAAAGTAGGTGCGTATCTTGTTTCCCATTTTTTATGTTATCCTATTACTGTCAAGTATAATAGAAATTATTTTTCTAGAAATAAAGTTTTTTTTTAAAGTTTTTTAGTAGTAAAGATCATCTGTTACAGAATAGAAGCATTTCAGAAACGATGGAGGCCCATCTTCTCTCTTACATGCCCTTATTTGGTTTTAACCATTCTAGCTGTTACCTTGATTAATTTTACATTTGATATACATGCATGTTAAATAAATACATTTCAGACAACTGTTTCTTGACTTTGAATTTGACATACTGCGCCAGATCTCAGTTCTTAAACTTGGTAGAGGGGCTGGATCAGTAGTACAGCGGGTAGGGCCTTTGCCTTGCATGTGGCGGACCTGGATTCTATTGCTGGCATCCCCTATGGTATAGTGAGCACCACCAGGAGTAATTCCTGAGTGCAGAGCCAGGAGTAACCGATGAGCATTGCCAGGTATGACCCAGAGGCAAAAAATTAACAAAATAAACTTGGTAGACTGAAAAGGTTTCCCTTTACAAACACAGTTATATGCATTTGGAATTAAATCTTTATGTGACACTGTCTTCACATGGAACTGATCTCTTTTTTTTAAAAGTATTTTATTATACCACCGTGAGATATACAATTACAAAGATATACAATAAAAAAGTTCATACTGGGGCCGGAGCGATAGCCTAGCGGGTAGGGCGTTTGCCTTGCACGCGGCCGGCCTATGCCGGCCTGGGTTCGATTCCCGGCATCCCATATGGTCCCCCGAGCACCGCCAGGAGTAATTCCTGAGTGCAGAGCCAGGAGAAACCCCTGAGCATTGCCGGGTGTGACCCAAAAAAAGCAAAAAAAAAAAAAAAAAAAGTTCATATTTGGGTTTTGGTCATACAGTGTTCCAGCACCCATCCCTCCACCAGCGCCCATCTCCCACCACCAACGTCCGTGGTTTCCTCCCCCTCCCCAGCCCGCCTCCATGGCAGGCTCTTTAGGAAATGATCTCTTATGTACATCTCGGAACCTAACTTGAGACCTGGGTAATATTAAATGAACAAATCAAACAAGAAGAAGCAATTTAAAGCTAAGGACAGAAACTCCAGAGCCAGAATTGTGATACAAAGCCGCTGGTAGCTTTTCTCTGTTTGTGGGTTGTGTACACATGAGGAGTGACGAGCTGCAAGTCCCAGAGGCAGCCCTGAAATGCTTTGCATTGGATCAGAGTGGTTACTGGGTTGAATCCCTAAACATCTGATCCCACTTTAGATGTGGGAAGTCAGACACAGTGATATACTGTATCACTTGTATTACTTGTCTTCCCGTTGCTCATGGATTTGCTAGAGCGGGTGCCAGTAACATCTCCATTCATCCCCTGTCATGTGCTAGTGTAGCCCAAGGGCATCTGCTCGCTCCAGGACCACGAAGAGCCTCAAACCATTCCTTCAGGTCATGGGAATGAGGCCTATTATTGTTACTGCTCTGGGCTGAGATAGGAGTTGGAGTTTAAGAGTCTATGAGGATTATGTCATACATGTGGCCCCAAGGGAGAGTTTGGACGTTGAGTTCTTTCCTGCATAATCAAGTTTACTCACCTGTAATTTAAAAACTTGTGGATTTCTTTCTTGCATTTTCCCACTGTAATTGATTACCTCCTATTTGAAAGCAAACTTGCTCATCTTTCCCTCAGGTTTGGTCTCAATGATTAAGGGCTTCTGGAGCTTAAAGGAGATTTGCTATTTTTAAGCAAAGTGCCAGGAATTGTACTCAGGACCTTCTAATGGTCTCCATCAGTGAGTTACATCTTCAGCCAGAACAGGAGCTCTCCAATGCAAGGAGAATGAATGCGACATGTAGCATGAATACTCAGCCGAAGACAGAAAGAAAATGTTATTACAGTTAGTTCTCTAGCCTAGTGAAACCATGGAAAGTTACCACATTAGTGGCAAGCTGGCCGTAGTGAAATAGTAATGCTGACTTAGAGAGGCACAGTGACTAATGGAATCATTCACAGCAGAGGAGGAGGGAGCCCGTGGTTTTTTGGGGGGGGTGATGGTGTGGGGAGTCCCAGATGCCCAAGGGGGGGAGGGAGGGGCTGCAGATGGCTATTTCTGAACCCCAGTGTATCCGCCAGAAGTGGGTAGCTGTGTAATATATGGTAGAATCAGAGATGACAATATGCTCAGAAATTCCAGATGGCCAGGCTAGATGAGACATTGACAGCTCAAGTTCAGTCCTTCCACTTACACGTAAGCCAGAAGTTGAGAGAAACTAAGTCCCAAGGTGATTGACTAGAACCAGAATGAACCCTTCATTTTCCTGACGTCTACTCCCTACTTGGCTTGGGGTATTCCATACTGGTTTGCAAGTTTGCCAGTAGCAGATAACAAATCTCCCGTATTATTACCGTACACAGCTTATTTAGAAGAAAGCATATTTTGAAATGGTATTGTTGTCTCAAAGCCTTTGATCCTGAAGTTATCGTTCATCTAAGTAAGCCGCAGGGCAGACAATGGGAGTAGTAGGAAAGATTAACTTTTATCTGACCTTGCGGTCCCTCTACCCCCCAACCCTCTGCTTGGCTCTTTTCCTAGAGAGATTCAGAGAATTTTTACTGATCCACGTGTAAGTCAGGACGTTAAGATGTGGTCTGAAGCACAAATTTTATGTGGTATGAGGGAGTCACGGTGGATTCAGGGAGGTGTCATAGGAACCCAACAATTTGTGGAATCACGTACAACCACTCCACATTTGCACTCACAGCCTTGTCATACTTCTGGCATGGAGAAGAAGTCAAAACCTTCCATGCCCAAAATGGAGATTCTGCCTTAATCCTTTCCTTCAAAAAGTGTGTTGGGTGCATTGAACTTGTAAGCAGGCTTACAGAAGTGAAACATGAAAGGTTCTGCTTTCAAGCAAAAGGAACATTGCAACCACTAGCATTGTTACTGAGTTGGAAGTGACTTTAGAAAATGTTCAATATTTGTCACATTCAAGTGCTTTATGTATCAAGCACTTGAACTTTTATATATATATATATATATATATATAGATAGATAGATAGATAGATAGATAGATAGATAGATAGATAGATAGTACATATGCAGGTTTTCCCATTGAATGATTATTGCTCTATAAAGAAAAAAAATAGCTTCTATGATTTAAGTGATGTGTTTTTTAACTAAAATATTATTCTAGTTTTATACTTTAGGAAACTGAGAAAATATTCAAGACTGTGCAGTCAATAATATTACTTCAGGGCTGGAGCAACAGTACAGCGGGTAGGGCATTTGCCTTGCATATGGCAGGCCCAGGTTCTAGCCCCAGTATCCCCCATGGCCCCCTCAAGTACCACCAGAAGTAAATCCTGAATGAAGAGCCAGGAGTAACCCCTGAGCACTGTCAGGTATGACCGAAAAGCCAAAAAAAAAAAAAGTCATGTCAAAACACAGATCTAGTTGGTTTTACTTTGAATTCTTATAGCACACTGCCCCATTTATGGGCAACTAAAGAAAAAGGTCGTTCATTTCTTTCCCAGATCGCTCTGTTATATCTAGCCAGTGGGAACTCGACTGGAGAAGGGAATTCATATCCCCCTACCATCATTACCTGGGTTTTGACTGGAGTTTCAGATTTAACACCCTGTCTAAATTTGTAAAAGCCTCCTCAGAAGGCCTTGGGATGGAAGGGCAAGTGGCAGGTGAATCTGCACGTTAAGCTGACACTGTGGACACCGTGTTCAGGTTCACTGATATACTCGTGTGTCAGATTCCACTGGAGCTCATCAGCCGCCTGCCAGAGGAGTTTATGAGTGAAGACAGGCAAACGCTGTCCTCCGTAGTGAGCTGTTTCCTTGGTGAGCCAATGCCAGTATCACTAAGCTCATATGCAGGCTCTGTTTGTTGATACACACACGGATGTGAAACGCAGGATCCTAGATAGCCATCGTGCTGTTTGGAAGGTTCCAAACAGCTAAGTATCAAGAAGTCATTTCTGGACAGTGAAATTCATACTCCAAATGACAGCCCTGGAAATTCAGCTGGGAGAAAACTGAAAAGTCAAAGCAAATGGATCGTCCCGGCTCTCTGGCACTGCCATGGCGCAAAAACAGCCAAAGCTTCCAGGGTCTGTGGGAATGACAGTTACAGATCCCTGTGTGGCCCTGCCTGGAATATGTAGTTCACCTTTTACCATCTCAGAAAAGCCTGTATTTCCCTAGAAAATACAAGCTAAGGTAGCTCTCTCCTTTCTTCCCTTTCTTTCTCAAATAAGCTTGTTTCACATAAACAATCTCAATATTTGCAACAATCCACCAAGATAACTTTTTAAAAAAAATTGATTGATTGCATTTTGGGTCACACCCAGCAATGCTCAGGGATTACTCCTGGCTCTGCACTCAGGACTTACTCCTAGAGGTGCTCGGCAGACCGTTTGGGATGCCTGGAATTCAACCTGGGTTGGCCGCTTGCAAGGCAATTGCCCTACCCTCTGTGCTATTGCTCCAGCCCCCCAAGATAACTCTTGAACACAACTAAATTTAGGAACCCATACCATTGTATCTTAGGGGCATCAATAATTTAGGAGTTATTTCTTAGATAAACCAGAGTCAGAAACTCAAACATTATACCTTAGCTTGCATTTTCTAGGGATTAGTACCATGACCAAAGGAAAGAGACAGGCCATCAGAATTTGCAGGCAATAGATAAAAAGTCTTCTCTTTCACCTAATTTTCTTCCTCTCACTGCCAGAGAAAGTATGTCTGAAAGAAGGCAGAAACCCCCTTTCCCAACCAGGGCAGGCCTACTCATGGAAAGTTACCAATTTAGGGCCTGGAGTGTCCTTTTCATCTTGAAGTAACCTTTTCATCCTGTTATCTACAAAAGGCCCAGAACAAATTCCTGTTAGAGGTTAGAAGACCCCCGCCCAGAACCTGCTATCTGGCCTGAATTGCCTTAATTGCATTCCTGCACGTACGCATAGCCATTACTGCCCCATAATCCCACACGTGTGTCTAACCGCACCAAATATAGAAAGAAGTATTAAGTATGATCTGATTGGTAGGTGATGGTTACCTGGTACAAAGTGATTGGCTACCTGAGCGCAGACCTTGATGTAATATTTTAAATCTATTGGATGGTTATGCGCGGGCTTTTCTGTAGCGGTGGGAATTATCTCTTAAAAGATCCTCCCTGGAAGGGCTCGGGGCTCTTAGCCGCTGACTGTGGTCATGCTATGGGCCCGAGTATACTCGCTTATTAATAAAACCCTTGCTTTTGCATAGGACCCAGTCTCTCAGAGTTTTCCTTGGTAGGTGCAGCGTTCCGAGGCTCCCAGTCAGTCACCCCATCGGGTGGCCAACTCTTTCATGTCCTGACTGTAAGCAACTCTAAGAAACACCTAGAAGATAAATCTTTCTCTCCTGCTCTGAAAGCCTTAGGAGGTTACTACCGAGGAGCAGCGGCTCTATGGACTACACTTATTCAAATGTGTTGGCTGCCTTACCATTACCTTACCTTTGTTGGCTGGCATCCTGCCCAGTACAAAAACAGATGAATCCTGCTCAGCTCTTTAATGTCACATGACTTGGGGGAGTAAATGTAGCCCTAAGCATGAAACAATTAAATGCCTTTTTTAAATATACATATATTTGTATGTATGTGTCTGTGTACAGGTATACCTTTGAGGTCCTGCAGGTTCAGCTTAAGTCTACTGCAACAAAGCAAACATCACAATAGATTGAGTTACACAAAATTTTCTTCACAATGTACAAAGGTTATGTTTACATTATGTTATAATATATTGTGCAATTATAATCTCGGGCAATGGAATTGTGTTAAAAAAGCCATGTAGACCACTTACTTAAAAATGTTATTGCTAAATAGTCATATATTCATATATCAACAATTTCCCTAAATGTCAATGGCCTGAAATCACCAATCAAGAGACAAGCGACTGGATGGATTAGGTTTTTTTTTTTGTTTGTTTTGTTTTTTGCTTTTTGGGTCACACCCGGCAATGCTCAGGGGTTTCTCCTGGCTCTGCACTCAGGAATTACTCCCAGCGGTGCTCAGCGGACCATATGGGATGCCAGGGATCCAACCCAGGCCGGCATGGGCCAGCCACGTGCAAGGCAACGCCCTACCCGCTGGGCTATCGCCCGACTGGATGGATTAGTTAAAAAAAATTCTACTGGCTATAGAAGATTTATTAGAGTTTCAATGATAACACAGGTTCAAGAGAAGAGTTGGAAAAATTTCTACAAGCAAAGTAACATTGAAAAAAAGTGATGATGGTGGTTATGGTAAGGCAGTCATTTTTAACAACAGAAAAAGAAAAACAGGCTTATAGCTACAAAAGTAACGAGACAAGAATGGATATTATATAATCTAGGGTTTATTCCATCATGAAGGACATTATATAGTTTGAGAAAATGCTCAAAAATAATATAAACATATACTTAATTCGGAAGAGAATGAATAAAGCCAAAGTCAGTAGAAAATAGGAAAAAAGTAGAAATAGAATAAAAATTAAAATAGTAAATCAACTAAGAACTGGTTATTAGAAAAGATATTCAAAATTGACAAACGACTGACTTCAAGAAACAGAGCAAACTGATATATTCACAAAAGAGAAATTATGACAGATATCACAGAAAAGTAAAAAGATCACCAGAAAGTACTAGGAACTTTTTATGCCAATAAGTTGGATAATGTAAGGAATAGAGTCTTAGAAAAATTCTGATTCCAATGTCAAATTGGTATAAACCAGAAAACCCAAACACCAACGACAAGCTAGGACATGAAACAGTAATTTAAAATTTCCAAAAATTAAAATTCTTCTTCTACAGTTTCATTAGTGTATTTCTACCTTACTTTTCTGATTCAAAAACTATTGGAATTTAACTCATTGGACTTACTAAAGTGTGTAGCAGTTGGTAGGTGCTATAGAAAATTTTATTTATGTATTGGTTTTTGGGACACACCTGGCATTGTTCAGATCTTATTACTGGCTCTTTCTCCTAGCCCTGGGCTCAGGGACCACTCCTGGCAGAATCTGGGTGGGGGTACAGGTGGGGTGTAGGGGATCGAAACTTGGTTGGCCTCATGCAAGGCAAACACCCTATTATCTGAACTATCTCTTCAACATTTAACGAAAATTTATTGAACTTTTTAAAAAATGTTTTTGAGCCCCAATTATTAAGTAGTTATTCCTGGAGTTAGTGAAAGGATAGGGTCATCTAATGCCAGACATACTCTTAGAGAGACTAAGGAGGCTGGCTGTAAAATGTCCTTTCTAAGACTTTGTTTTACCGTGACTTCTGCGTACATTGTTCCAAAGCTCCCTTGAGAGTCACAGTTCCACCAGTTTCAAAACACTTCAGTTACAGCTTCTCTCAGTATAGAAGCAGGGAATTCTCTTCCCTCAGATTCTGAAAATACATCTCTGACTTGCTGGTAGGAGTAGGAAGATGGACAGGATGTCTCTTTCTCCATGTTAGTACTTGGGAAATCATACAAGAACTACACTGTCCTTTCACTTCAAATGAAAATTGGAAAGAAAATAAGCCACTTCATCTTCAATTTTCAATCTTTTGTTTATAGAAAAGTTTCCTGTATATGGAAAAAACAGATTGTTCTACAAATATAAGCTATAAAATGTATTTAACCAATTGTTCACTGTCACTGTCTGTCTTCCCTTATATCATCGATTTGCTTGAGCAGCAGTACTGAAAATCTGTAAAATTTTGATTTTGGGGGTACTATCTTTATTATTCATAAAAGCCATTCTGTGTCTATTCATAGAGTCATTCTAAGATCATTCCTCTTTTTTCCAGTCTAGAATTAGTTGATGTGTTTATACTCACCCACAGCACAGACCTCTAAATTCATTTAGACATCTAAAAAGAGATTTCCTCTCATTTGTATATAGGTGTCACCACCTCCACAAAAAGAAGAAAGAAAAAAAGGAAGGGAAGGGAAGGGAAGGGAAGGAAGGAAGGAAGGAAGAAAGGAAGGAAGGAAGGAAGGAAGGAAGGAAGGAAGGAAGGAAGGAAGGAAGAAGGAAGGAAGGAAGGAAGGAGGGGGGGGAGGAGGGGGAAGGGAAGGAAGGAAGAAAGGAAGGAAGGAAGGAAGGAAGAAGGAAGGAAGGAGAGAGGAAGGAAGGAAGGAGGAAGGAAGGAAGGAAGGAAGGAAGGAAGGAAGGAAGGAAGAAGGAAGGAAGGAAGGAGGGAGGAAGGAAGGAAGGAAGGAGGAAGGAAGGAAGGAAGAAGGAAGGAAGGAAGAAGGAAGGAAGAAGGAAGGAAGGAAGAAGGAAGAAAGGAAGGAAGAAGGAAGGAAGGAAGGAAGAAAGGAAGGAAGGAAGGAAGGAAGGAAGGAAGGAAGGAAGGAAGAGGGAGGTAAACAAGTAAAGGAAAATGAAAGGAAGGGGAGATTTCTCTGTTTGTGGGAGACAAGAGCAATACAGAAAGAGATCTCATGGAGATCCACCCTGCTGCAGTCTTTTTAATCCGGCCCAGGTATGCTGATCCAGAGACTCGCAGACATGGGACAGAGCTGCTACTGGCTCTCACTGTGCCCAGCCGCTCATGAGGTGCCCAGGAGGGATGGCAGGTTCTAGCCCTGGCCCCTCCACCCCAGCAGAGCCTCACAACAAGCCAGACGACCCCCCCACTCCATGAGGAACTCCATTTTCCAAATCCAGACTTCCCCCCCGTCAGAACTCCACCCAGCAGACCAGCCTATCACAGCCCAGCTCGCACAGCTGCTTGCGCCACGGTTCATCAGTAAATGCTGGATTTTGAGATGACTACAAGAGTATGTTACCCGCACGGCAGAGCCTGGCAAGCTACCCGTGTCGTATTTAATATGCCAGATACCAGTAACAATTATAGACCTCATTCCCATGACCTGATGGAATGGTTTGAGGCTCTTTATGTTCCTGGAGCAAGCAGGTTCCCCGGGCTCTACTTGCATGAGACAGGTCATATGGAGATGTTACTGGTGCCCGCTCGAGCAAATCGAAGATGAACGGGAAGACAGTGACAGTGATACAGAAAGGGAACAAACAACAAATGACCAACTTCACCAGGGAGGGGCTCTCTGGTCCTGGGCTTATTAAAAAAAACAGGGTGGGAGAGCTAGCACAGTGCTTGCCGGATTGGGTCCCTGGCACCTTCTATGTTCCCCAGCACCACCAGGAGTGACCCTCAGCACAACTCAAGAGAAAGACATGCACGGTGCCTTGTGTGGCCCCCAAGCCAAAAATAAAATTAACATGAAAACATATTACAGACTTCTATACCATCATTTCATGCATTAAACTAAAACCCTCAGGATTATGTAGAGTTACTCAACCGAACCAGAGAAAAAGTGCTAATTCATTCTGGTTCACTTGCCTAGACCAAACAGCGTTGGCATAAGACCAAGTGTTGCAGATTGCAGTTGTCTTGATAACACTGAATAATTATATTTAATCATTCTGATGGAACACTCATTTTAGTTACTGGCCTGAAGTACGTCAATGATGCTAACGGTTTGAGATACAAATATAATGTCAGTCAGGTGTAGGCCCTAACTTCCATCCCTGATACCACAATGGCACCAACAGACACAGCTCTGGGGTACCCAGGAAAAAGGAGCAACACTACTGACTGCACAGCGCCTCTTTGTTGTTTCAGAATCCCGGGCAAAGACGTAATGGGGTTAAGAATGAGTAAGGATTGCAGAGCGGCTATTGGTGATTGATTAGACAGAGGATTGGCCAGTGGGGATTAGAGAGCCAGGTTTGGTGAGTGAGGGGGAGGAGGGATTGGTGAGTGAGTGAGGATCAGAGCTAGGATTGGTTGGTGAGTGAGAAAGAGCCAGGATTGGTTGGTGAGTGAGGAAGAGCCAGGCTTGGTGAGTGAGGATCGGAGAGCCAGGATTGTTGGTGAGTGAGGATCAGAGGCAGGATTGGTTGGTGAGTGAGAAAGAGCCAGGCTTGGTTGGTGAGTGAGGATCAGAGGCAGGATTGGTTGGTGAGTGAGAAAGAGCCAGGATTGGTTGGTGAGTGAGGATCAGAGGCAGGATTAGTGAATGAGGAAGAGTCAGGATTGGTTGGTGAGTGAGAAAGAGCCAGGATTGGTTGGTGAGTGAGGATCAGAGGCAGGATTGGTTGGTGAGTGAGAAAGAGCCAGGATTGGTTGGTGAGTGAGGATCAGAGGCAGGATTAGTGAGTGAGGAAGAGCCAGGATTGGTTGGTGAGTGAGGAAGAGCCAGGATTTGTTGGTGAGTGAGGATCAGAGGCAGGATTAGTGAATGAGGAAGAGTCAGGATTGGTTGGTGAGTGAGAAAGAGCCAGGATTGGTTGGTGAGTTATCAGAGGCAGGATTAGTGAGTGAGGAAGAGCCAGGATTGGTTGGTGAGTGAGGATCAGAGGCAGGATTAGTGAGTGAGGAAGAACCAGGATTGGTTGGTGAGTGAGGAAGAGCCAGGATTGGCAGGTGAGTGGGGAAGAGCCAGGATTGGCGAGTGAGGGTCGAGAGCCAGGATTGATGGGCCAGGTTGGTCAGTGAGGGTTGCTTCTGCAAACTCTGGGACTGGTGGTGAGACTTTGCAGTTCTCGCACCCAACTGACCTCTAAAATTTCTTTCAGCTCCAATTCCTCTGCTGCGTGTTAACCAAGGAAGCCTATTTTAAAGCCGGACAGGACAGGGGCTGGAGCGTTAGGACAGCGGGGAGGGCACTTCCCTCGCATGTGGCCGACCTGGTTCAATCCCGGCACCACCATATGATCCCGGGAGCACCACCAGGAATTTCCTGAGTGCAGAGTCAGGGGGAAACCCTGAGCATCACCGGTGTGACCCAAAAAAGAGAAAAAAATAATAAAATGAGACAGGACAGAAAAATTCTCATCAGCCACGAAGTGCTTACAACTTTTATCAATTACAAATTACTCTTAATATAGATTTGTTTCCTGCTGATGTAATGAATTAAGTCTTTATCTCTCAGAGGCACCAACTCCACATTCATGCCACCTAACACCATTTCTAATATTGTAGTTTATTTTTAAATAACTGGAGGTCTAAGTCTTGACGTTAACAAGCACTTATGACCATTCAGCAAGCCTGAACTCGAGGGCCTGATTATGGATTATTTCCCCTGCAGACAATATTGTGCTCTAGTTACTTTGGAAACTGTCTTGGAAAGAGAAATGACCAAGCACAGAAGTTAGATTTCCTGGAGGTGAGCTTGGCTCAGGGTATAGTAACACCACAATTGGAAAAAAAAAAAACCCCAAACCTTCCTACCTTAAGATCATCTTGGCGTCATTACTCATATCCTGGAATCACGGAGAGCTCAAATTAATCCGGCACGTGCAAACTCTCTTCCAAAGGAAGGAAGAGTCAGCAAGGGGTCAACAACCAGGTACCTGACATTAACCTGACTCGAACTGTCCGTACTTGCATTTCCCGTCCGACTTTCATTAACGAACTCTACCATGTTCTACGGTTAATACTGTTTTCCTGAGGCTCACACACTTCCGTTTTCTCTTTCCAATAAACAAACATCTGTCAGTGTTTGGCTTCTTTGAAGTCTAAGCCACCTCTACACAAATTATCTTCTTTCCCCTAATTCATGTGGGTCACTTTCTCCCATAAATAAACTTGCTGCAAATTTATAATAATCCCATACTTGGGATTATTAAAAAAGGAATTCTAGTTTTCTTGAAATCTTGAGAAATAATTTATTAGACAATTTCTTTTAACTTTTCATGCATGTGATAGAAGTTTTATTGAATTAGAAAAATATAACCTGTAACACAAGATTTAGAGTAGTCTGACTTCAAGGAGGGGTGGAGGGTCTTTTCTGTGTGTGGGGATAGTGTGGAAAGGGGGTTTGGGTAATACCCAGCTGTTGCAGGACAGCTAAAAGCCTAAAAGCCTCTGCATCTGCCCTGGATTGCCTCCTGCAAATCACTTCGTAGATAAGGGGGTAGTCTAAATGTGGCAGTTTATCTGACCATGTATTCTGTACCAGCTGGTATAAATATTCTCTCATGCTACCACAATCATCGTGGGACTAGCTAGATCTTACCAGCATATTTGCCTGGCCACATTGGATCTCTAAGTAATTAGACCAGAGATAAATGCTGTTTGCCTCCAAGCAAGCAAGCATGGCTCCCTGATAACTCAAAGGCAACTAAAATACAGAACTACCGTGAAGTAGAAGAGATTCTTGTGAAGGCTTGGAGAAATATTTAACTGGCATTAGTATCTGGGCTCAGTCCTAAGCCTTGGAAGGGTTTTTACAGCGTGGTCTTATCTAACACAGTCCTATAACCTAAATATAATACATAGTAATAGCTCTTGGTGTATGTTCTTTTCTTTATATTGGGAACTACAGGAGGGAAAAACAGTGAACACAGTATAACACTTGCAAGAGGTCACTTCCAAGAACGATCTTTTTTTTTAAAATTAAATATTTTATTATACCACCGTGAGATTACAACATTGCTCATGTTTGGAGGTTTCCAGTCACATAGTGTTCCAGCACCCCGCCCTCCACCAGTGCCCATTTCCCACCACCAATGTTCCCAATTCCCTCCCTCCTCCCATAGCCTGCCTAAATGGCAGGTTCTTTATCTCTTTTCTCTCTCCCTCTCTCTCTTTTCCTTCTTTTATACATTGTGGGTTGTACTACGTGCACTTAGAGGCCATCATGTGCATTTAAAAAATTTATTATACCACTGTGAGACATACAATTACAAAGGTGTTCACAATTGGTTCTTGGTAATACAGTATTCCAGCACCCATCCCTCCACCAGTGCCCCATTTCCACCACCAATGTACCCCACCCCCTCCCACCCACCCCCAGGCTGTCTCAACAGCAAGTAGCCCTGTTTCCTCTCTTTCTCTCTCTCTGTCTCTGCATCTCTCTCCCTCTTGCTTTACACATTGTGGTTAGCCCTGCAGATATTTAGAGTTTATCACTTAAGTCTCTTTGTGTATATTCAATGGTGGAGTTTTAATCTGCCATTACCATTTCACACATTTAGTAAAACACTGGTATTTATTTATATCCTATTACTGAATGCAGTCATTCTATATCTGTCCTTTTCCTTCTGACTAATTTCACTCAGCATGATAGTCTCCACATCATGTGCATTTTTTTGGCTTGTATTGAATGCTCAGTTCTAGGTTGGTATTAGCCCTTTGACATTCACACATAAGAACGATCTTTTGTGCTCCACAAAGCAACATCTCCCCCTAGTGACCATTTACGGTTCCTACAGAAACTTCTCCGAAAAGTCGTTTTCAACTTTTTTGCACGTATCTAATACAGATTCAGCTAGGGTCAAGTTAAACATGTATATTTAGAGTTAATTAACGGGGATGAGAAGGCAGAGGGTCAGTTTCCCTTTCCCAGCAAAGGTCAAGAGGGCCTGGGATCACCCTTGCTAAGGGAGACAGCTCAATGTTCAGCCTGCAATGGTGGGGGGGGGGCACCAGGGCTACCCCCTTGGGCCACGGGAAAAGGGGCATGGGGTCCCAGGATGAATTCCACACCTCACTTTGCAGCCCTTTGAACTTACTCGCCCTCTCATACCTCCTACTTCCCAGAGAGAATAGGGTTGGTTTTTGAAAACAAAACCAGCATATCCTACCCGGCTAGGCTTGCTAGTTGTTTTGTACGCAAAGATCGCATGTGAGATTCACGATCACGATCACGATCTTCCCGTTAATCATCTATTTGCTAGAGCGGGCACCAGTAATATCTCAATATGTCCTGTCACATGCTGTAGAGCAAAGGGCATCGGCTTGGGACAGGAACATAAAGAGCCTCAAACCATTATATTAGGTCATGAGAATGATCTAATATAATTGTTACTGGCATTTGGCATATCAAATACAACACGAGCAGCTTGCTAGGCTTGCCGTGCGGGAGGCATACTCTATAAACACCTCCAAATAAAGCCTTTATTGATGAACTGCGCGGCGCGCGCGAGCCGGGCTGTGATGGGCTGGTCGGCTGGGTGGAGTTCTGATGAGAGGGAAGTCCAATGTGGAAAATGGCGGCGCCCATGGAGTGGGTGGGGGGTCGTCTGGCTTGTTGTGAGGTTCTGCCGGGGTGGTGGGCCAAGGCTGGAACCCACCATGCCTCCCGACTGCCTCATGAACGGCTGGGCACAGGGAGAGCAAGGAACCGCTCTGCCCCATGTCTGAGAGTCTCTGGACCAGCATACCTGGGCCGGATTGAGGAAGAAACTGCTCCAGGGTGGGTGTCGATGATCCAGGCTGTGATGGGCTGGTCGGCTGGGTGGAGTTCTGATGAGAGGGAAGTCCAATGTGGAAAATGGCGGCGCCCATGGAGTGGAGTGGGGGTCGTCTGGCTTGTTGTGAGGTTCTGCCGGGGGTGGTGGGCCAAGGCTGGAACCCACCATGCCTCCCGACTGCCTCATGAACGGCTGGGCACAGGGAGAGCAAGGAACCGCTCTGCCCCATGGCTGAGAGTCTCTGGACCAGCATACCTGGGCCGGATTGAGGAAGAAACTGCTCCAGGGTGGGTGTCGATGATCCGGGCTGTGATGGGCTGGTCGGCTGGGTGGAGTTCTGATGAGAGGGAAGTCCAATGTGGAAAATGGCAGCGCTCATGGAGTGGGGGGGGTCGTCTGGCTTGTTGTGAGGTTCTGCCGGGGTGGTGGGCCAAGGCTGGAACCCACCATGCCTCCCGACTGCCTCATGAATGGCTGGGCACAGGGAGAGCAAGGAACCGCTCTGCCCCATGTCTGAGAGTCTCTGGACCAGCATACCTGGGCGGATTGAGGAAGAAACTGCTCCAGGGTGGGTGTCGATGATCCGGGCTGTGATGGGCTGGTCGGCTGGGTGGAGTTCTGATGAGAGGGAAGTCCAATGTGGAAAATGGCGGCGCCCATGGAGTGGGTGGGGGGGTCGTCTGGCTTGTTGTGAGGTTCTGCCGGGGTGGTGGGCCAAGGCTGGAACCCACCATGCCTCCCGACTGCCTCATGAACGGCTGGGCACAGGGAGAGCAAGGAACCGCTCTGCCCCATGTCTGAGAGTCTCTGGACCAGCATACCTGGAATATAGGTGGCAATTTTTTTTTTTTTGAGGTTTGCTTAAATTGGGGAACACTTTTTTTTGGCAGGAAATAAATACATTTCTTAATTCTTTTCATGTGAGATTAGTGCTCATAAATGGAATGAAATGAAATAATATGTGGGGTGTCCGTAGCATTTTTTCTGGGACATACTAAGCGCCCAGAATTTGTTACCGTGATCACTTAGCCTCAGGGCCCCCGTTTTAAACGGGGCTGGACTCTGAAAAAGTAATTTGTCCAAGATGACACTTCACTTGATCACTTGGCATCCCGTTATTCATCGATTTGCTCGGGCGGGTGCCAGTAATATTTCCATTTGACTATCCTGGAATTTCCATCTTGGAATTACTCCAAGATGACACATTGATAAACATTCATAATTGGAGCCCACATATGTCAGACTCCAAAGTTCTGGCCAACCTCGCCATTGGAACATGTCAAGTACTTCACAGAATGCTGAGCTGCCGTCGGTGTGTCGGGTGTTGCAGACACTGGAGGGCAACATCAGGTCCTGTGAAGATGGTTTGCTGAGCGAGGAGTCTGTGACGGGGTAACCCCTGGGATTTTCTACTCAGGACATCAAGATCCGTAGCAAGCACATGAGCCAGCCAGGACGTCTCCATGCTAATACTCTCATCTGACTCTAAACAGCTTGGTTCCAAAGAATCATTCCTGGTTTCTTTGCCACTTAATCCTAAACTTTTTTCTTGACCACACCCCTCTGGGATGAACCCAGAGCCATGGCAGAGCCTGGCAAGCTACCCATGGTGTATTCGATATGCCCAAAATAGTAATAAGGAACCTCATTCCCAACGAATGGAGACGTTACTGGTGCCCGCTCGAGCATATCGATGAACAACGGGAAGACAAGTGACGAGTGACTGTTGGATGACAGGTTTAGCTCGTCTGGGAGCTTTGCTGTTTTACCCACTCACAGCTTAATCTACTTACATATTCTTAAGCCAAGGTTCGTTCTAATGAGATAGACGAGTCTATGTAAACACTGCTAGAGGGTGTGGCAGTTACAGAAGTCACCATGATTGAATAACTTCTGACTTATACATCTACTAAGACTTCTATGTTTTCTAGATTGGGCACAGCTCCTCTTTATACCCACTGCACCCAGCGTAGTTCTTTCATTATATTGGATTGCGGTGGTAGAGCTTTAGTGCTATTAAAAGCCTTTTTGGAACTTCGACAGACCTCGTGAGCTTTCATCTGTTCTTCCAGCGGCGCGGAGGTAGAAGAGAGCTTCTGTCCTGGTACTGCTGGGGCATCCCGACAAGTGACCACACCCAGCAGTGCTCAGGGCTTATCCTGTCTCTGCGAACAGGACTCACTCCTGGCAGGCCTTGTGGGACCGAACGCCATGCCTGGGATGTAACTCAGGTCGGCAGCATGCAAAACCAGCGCCCACCACCTACTGTACCTTCTCTCCAGCTACCTTAACTATTTCTTTTTAAATGTCAACTCAAGGTACAAGTGTGCTGAATGCCACACTTTATCCTTGACGGTCGGTTTGTCCAGGTATAGAACAGTTCCGTCACTGCCCGCCGGTGTCTCCCGAAACTGCAGAACAGAAAAAGCCAAGCCGGGATAGCAGGCTGGTTCCAGTCCAAGCATCCAGGGATTCAAACCACTTGATCTCACTTTCCGGTCTCCTGTGCACATCGGCTTTCTACCTACCGCCACCCCGGCGTTAATTTAACAGCTCTACTTGGTTATAGCGGGTTGACTGGCATCAGACTCGCATCTAAGACAGCAAACCCCAGCAGACAAGAAAAACCCTTAAAACCGCATCTCTAGTGTCCTCTATGACAGGGACATGAGTTCAAATTCTAGCCTGGTTTTATTACCATTATTATTTAAATTGCTCGAGGGTCTGTGATTCACAATACACAGACGGCGTCTCAAGCACACCATTCCAATCTCGCCTAGTTGTATTTTTTTCCAACGACGTGGGCACGTCCTCAATTTTCAGGCAGGGCCCTCTCACTTGACCCGCCCCCAACCGGCTCTCGCGGCCCAATTGGCTAAAGAGCTGCCACTCCCAGCACTTGCCCACCGCTCCCGGGAGCCTCCCGGCCCTGACCTTGAGCCGCCCCCGCGGCCGGGCGCGGCCGCCGATTGGAAGAGGCGCGAGTCCGCGTGGGTTCGCCGGGGCCCACGACGCGCGGCGCCCGCTGGGAATCCGCCTGGGCGCGAGGACGGCGCGTGCTTCTCCCGGCGGGCTGCCCTCGCCCCGCCCGCGGCGACCACCCCACCCCGCTCCGACCGACTGGTCCCCGAAACGGTGGCGGCCGTTTGTGGTCGTTGGTCCCGGGGCTTGTGGAGACGCCCTAGAAGACCCGAAGGGGTGAGGAGCGGATGGGGGGCAGCGGGCTCGGCGCGGCGCTAACGGCCGTCGAAGCCCACCTCGGCGCTCCCTCCCGTCGGACGGCCCCGGGCTCGGCCCCGCGTCCCGTCGAGCAGCGGGAGGGCCGCGGGGTTGGGGGCGGGGGCGGGTCTCCCGAGCGGGGCCTCCCGGGGGGTCGCGAGGGCGCCCGGCCGGGCCTCGGCGTCCGCCTCGTCGGCTCCTTCCGCGCCGCGGCGCCCGGCCCCTCGCCGCCCGGTTTCCGCTCTCCCGCCGCCGGGTTTCCGGCTCTGCCGCCGCCGGGTTTCCGCCCTCCCCGCCGCCCTATTTCCGCCCTCCCGCCGCCCGATTTCCGCCCTCCCCGCCGCCTGATTTCCGCCCTCCCGCCGCCCGATTTCCGCCCTCCCGCCGCCCTATTTCC
This sequence comes from Cryptotis parvus, assembly GCA_021461705.1. Classification (NCBI taxonomy): domain Eukaryota; kingdom Metazoa; phylum Chordata; class Mammalia; order Eulipotyphla; family Soricidae; genus Cryptotis; species Cryptotis parvus. The sequence continues at coordinate 133,519 of JAJIBD010025613.1, forward strand.
GCCCTCCCGCCGCCCTATTTCCGCCCTCCCGCCGCCCCTATTTCCGCCCCTCCCGCCGCCCGATTTCCGCCCTCCCGCCGCCCGATTTCCGCCCCCCCGCCGCCCGGTTTCCGCCCTCCCTGCCGCCCGATTTCCGCCCCTCCCCGCCGCCCGATTTCCGCCCTCCGCCGCCCGATTTCCGCCCCCCCGCCGCCCGGTTTCCGCCCTCCCCGCCGCCCGATTTCCGCCCTCCCCGCCGCCCGATTTCCGCCCCCTCCCACCGCCCGATTTCCGCCCTCCCACCTCCCGGTTTCCGCCCTCCCCGCCGCCCGATTTCCGCCCTCCCCCCCGCCCCCGTTTCCGCCCTCCCGCCGCCCGATTTCCGCTGCCGTCGCGGCGGCTGCTGCGTGAGACCCAGCGAAGCCATCTCGGTGCGGCTCGGGCCCCCTGCCGAGGGGCGTGGGTGGGGGGGCAACCTCCAACCGCCCTTTCCTCGGGTTCTTAGGGGTTGCTTGGTTTGGGCCCGGGGGCTCTTGCACCAGGTGGCAGCTGCGGCTGGCCGGGGCTGACCGCTGGCCCGCCCGGCCGTCCCGGCGGCCAGGGACGGTCACGCACCCCCTCCCCCCAGCCCCTCGAGTCCCTGACGCCTCTTGGGGAGTGGGCGTAAGGCCACGGCATGCGGAGTGGGGGACGTGGCCGCCGAGCTGCCCTTTCCGGGGTGGGGGCCCCGCTTCTCCCGCCCGTCGGGGCTGTCACCCACCGGGAAGCGCCGGTGCAGGAGGCCCCAGGGTGGACCCTCCCGAAGCTTATTTTATTATTTTTAATTTTTCTTAACTATTTTTGGGTCACACCCGGCAATGCTCAGGGGTTTCTCCTGGCTCTGCGCTCAGGAATCACTCCCGGAGGAGCTGGGGGACCGTATGGGATGCGGGGATCGAACCCGGGCCGGCCACGCTGTGCTGTCACTCTGCCCCCAGCCTCTTGGTGCGGCCCGCGCTGCCCCGAGCCTGTCGGGTCGCTTCATCCCGTCCCCCAGACCCCTTTTGCTCTTGCCTCGGCTCGAGGGTGGCGCCAGCTCCTGGGAGAGGCCGCTGCAGGCCCGGCTGTGGTCTGGCCGTAGGGGAGAGCTTTGTCTCAGAGCCGCAGCCGGTGTTGGGGGCTTGGCAGCGTGAAAGCTTCCGGGGGCCCGTCCCGGAGAAGGGCTCGGCGCCCACCCGGTGCGGCCAGCGCCTGCAGGGCCTTGGGTTTCTCCTGTTTCCTTCATTCCTGCTGAAGAGGGGGAAGTACCAGTCTTGAGCGTCGTTTGTCAAGGATGGGAAATGCCGACATTAGGAAAAGAACGTTAGTGTAAGGCTTGAGGCCGCAGAAGTGCCTGGCCGTGGACTGAAGTTGACCACCTCCTTATTAGGGCGTCGTTTGGGGCTCGCTTACGGAGGCCCGTGAACAGAAATGGAATCATTGCAAAACCTGGCCAGGCTTGCATGTTACTGTGGGGTAGATATTGTTGCCGCGTTTATTATTTGTGATCGGCGAAGCAAGCAAATGAGAGAATTATAGTAAAGAATCTTAACAGATTTGAAGTAAGGTTGTAAGGAATAGGGCGTATATACTACATGCCGTATGCTATGCACTATGTACTGTGTTGGGGTTGTGTCCGAGAATTTTTATACTCTTGTGTGTGACTTTATTCTGAGTTCAAAAATATATTACACTTTCGTGCTGAAAGTTTTTTTTTAAAGTGTTTCTGGTTATTTCTTAAATATTTTAAATTTCATCTTTTCAAATTTAAACCTAGCAATATATGCACTCTTTTGGGGGGCTCACCTGGCAGTGCTCTGGGCTTATTTCTGGCTTGTGCTTAGTGAGCACTCCCGGCCGGGCTCCCCGACGACACGGGAGAGCCAGGGGATTGAACCCCGTGGACTGCTGCTCTCTCTGCGGCCGGAAACCTGCTTGGTGTTGCGTTGACTCGGGCCTATTTTTTAAAAGATAGCTTGTTTTAAAGCGTATTTTAGTGTAAGCCTGCCCTCCGCATTAATAGCATCTATAAAACAACTAGTAACAAATGTTTATTAAAATTCCTGTGGGAATAAAAAGTGCTCTCATTGTTTAAAGTGGAGTCGAGATTGGAGGGAGAGACAGGGGTGTAGCCCCCCCTTTTCCAGCCTTGGCACCTCTAGCCTTCCTCAAGGTGTGACCCAGCCCCCTAAAGTTAGTTGCCGAAGAGAATTGAACTGATGCATCTGTGCCCCTGTGTTTTGAAATGATCTCCAGTAAAATTGGCCCACGAAGTTTTGATTAATCCCTGGTTTCCAGTCCTGTTAGTGCATGTAAAGACTTGGAGTAAAACCAGTTGCCACCAACCCCTGTTGCCCTCCAGCCGGGAGCTGGGCGCCAGCAACTAAATCAGTGCTGTGTCGTTTACAGTGCCCTGAAGAGCAAACATGCTTTCTGCAACAGTGTTTGATACATTGACTTTGCTCACTATTAAAGTTCCATTTCTAAAATGTTCATAAAATACAATCCTCAATATCTTAGGTTCTTGCAAACTCAGAGTTTCCAGTGAAATTTCTTGCAGGGAAAGCTGTTTTTGAATCGAGGCCAGAGTGAGTACAGCGCATCGGGCTTGCATGTGGCTGACCGGTTCGATCATCAGCATCCCTTAGGGTCTCCTGAGCACTCCAGGAGACCTACTACTATCACACTACTACTATTACCTACAGTAGCTCTACTACTATTCCTGAGTGCAGAGCAAGGAGTAACCCCTGAGCATTGCCGGGTGTGACCCAAAAAGAAAAAAAAGCCACATAATTTACTAATCTATGGCTAGGTATGCTGTTTTGACCTACTTTTATCACAGTGTTTTACTTTTGAACCTTTATCACAGTTTTTTACTTTCGAACCTGAGCTGGAAAGAAGTCTTCAGGTTTACAAAAACACTTGTATCACTTGTATGTCTTCCCATTGTTCAGTGTTGGCTTGAGGGGCGCCAGTAATGCCTCCATTGGTGGGGAATGAGGTCGATTATTGTTACTGTTTTGGCATATCATACAAAAACAAACAAAAATACATCTAGTTGTGGGAATTGGAGTGTTTGCGCTGGACAGCAACTTTGAGTTCACCCTTCTTCCTTGTCATTCGTCATTCTTCTCAGAGCCCATTCTCTGGGATGGATTCCTTGGGTCAGCGGGTAGGAAGGGCAGAAGGTTGGCTGAGCCGGCAGGCCTCTGTTTGCAGATTTGTTGTGTTTTTGCAGGTACCTTGTCAGAGTTGTGATAATGCTTCCAGAGAGTTTGGTCATTTTCAGATGGAGTCTGGCATTTTTAGATTGAATATGAAGATATTGTATACCTTCATTGATTTACACATTTTTGAGATTTTTAAAAAATTCTGTATCTTTTAGAGATTTGGTTAGATTACAGTGTTGGTTTTATTTTTTTTTCTCTTTTTGGGTCACACCTGGCAATGCTCAGGGCTTAATCCTGCCTCTATACTCAGAAATTATTCCTGGTGGTGTGTGGGAACCATATGGGATGGTGAGAATTGAACCTGGGCCCTACCAGCCATATCACTCTGGCTCAGTGTTGGGTATTTTGAGTTAGACCTGGTTGGTGCTTGGGGATTACTCCCAGCTCTGTGCTCAGGGGTTGCTCCTGGCTGTGTCAAGGGATCATGCAGTTTCAGGGACTGAACTCGGGGCCTCTAGCATGTGATCAGCCAAATGAGCTGTCTTTCTGACTCGATTTTTAATCCTCATTTTGCATGAGATATGTTGTATTGTCCGGCAAGGGTTTTTTTTTTTTTTTTTTTTGTCTATGTTATTTAAGATTATTTAAAGGGAACCAGGATTAGCATATGTTTCTCGTATAGACCCCATTCCCATGACCTGATGGAATGGATTGAGGCTCTTTATGTTCCTGGAGGAAGCAGATCCCTTTGGGCTCTACTAGCATGAGACAGGACATATGGAGATGTTACTGGGGCCCGCTCGAGCAAATTGATAATGAACGGGAAGACAGTGATACAGTGAATTTTCTAATAAAAAAGATTTTATGTTTTGCATTTTCGGGTACCTAGCAATGCTCAGGGATGTTTTTGGCTTTATGTTCAGGGATAAGATATAGTAATATTTGGGGTCAGTCAGGTACTTTCCGTCTATAGTATCTCTCCTTCTTTTTTATGGTGCTGGGGATAAATTCATACATGTGACGTGTGTGCTATATACTTCACTACTGAGTCCCTAATGTGACCTAATATTTCCCCCTCGTGATTGAAAATAAAGCTAGAGGCATAGATTAAGCCCAGATACTTGTCTACCAGATGGGTTGCAGAATTAAGATGGGTTACAGAGTAAGCCCAGATACTTGTCTTTGAGATGGGTTACAGAATTGAGCTATCTGGAGCTAGCTGTGTAAACAGTGAAAAGGAGAGACCTGCTTATTAATTACATTCTGGAGTTTGGATAGGGTAGAAGCATAAACCACATTTATCTGTTGCTTTTATTAATTTGTTTATTATCGTGGAGGCCACGCCTGCTCGCTAGGACCACACCTGGGGACGTGGCCAGGCCTGCTCGCTAGGACCACACCTGGGGACGTGGCCAGGCTTTGCCCCACGCCTGTGTTCTCTCCACTTGAGCCACGCCTGCTCGCTAGGACCGCACCTGGGGACATGGCCAGGCTTTGCCCGACGCCTCTGTTCTCTCCACTTGAGCCATGTCTGCTCGCTAGAACTGCATCTGGGGATGAAGCCAGGCTTTGCCCCATGCCTTTTTTTTTTTTTTTTTTTAATTTTTTTTATTATACCACCGTGAAACACACAATTACAAAGGTGTTCATAATTGGTTCTTGGTAATACAGTATTCCAGCACCCATCCCTCCACCAGTGCCCCATTTCCACCACCAATGTACCCCTCCCCATCCCGCCCCCACCCGCCTTAATAGCAGGTACCCCAGTTTCCTCTCTTTCTCTCTCTATCTCTGTCTCTGCATCTATCTCCCTCTTATTTTACACATTGTGGCTAGCCCTGCAGATATTTAGAGTTTATCACTTAAGTCTCTTTGTGTATATTCAGTGGTGAGTTTAAATCTGCCATTACCATTTCCCATCTTTATTAAAACACTGGTATCTATATCCTATTAATGAATGCAGTCATTCTATATCTGTCCTTTTCCTTCTGACTAATTTCACTCAGCATGATAGACTCCATGTCCATCCATTTGCAGGTAAATTTCATAATTTCATCCTTTCTGACAGCCGCATAGTATTCCATAGTGTAGATGAACCACAGTTTCTTTAGCCAGTCCTCTGTTCTCGGGCATCTAGGTTGTTTCCAGATTCTAGCTATAGTGAATAGCGCAGAGATGAATAAAGAAATACAGATAGTGTTTCTGCTATGTGTCTTTCGGTCTCCAGGGTATATTCCCAGGAGTGCTATTGCTGGATCAAATGGGAGCTCAATATCTAGCTTTCGGAGGAATGCCCATATTGTTTTCCAAAAGGGCTGGACCAGTCGGCACTCCCACCAGCAGTGGATGAGAGTCCCTTTTCCCCACATCCACGCCAGAACCGGTTGTTCTTGCTGTTTTGGATGTGTGCCAGTCTCTGTGGGGTGAGATGGTACCTCATTGTTGTTTTGATTTGCATCTCCCTGATGATTAAAGATGAAGAGCACTTTTCATATGCCTTTTGGCCATTCAAATTTCTTCTTTTTGGAAGTTTCTGTTCATTTCTTCTCCCCATTTTTTGATGGGGTTGGCTGTTTTCTTCTTGTGGAGTGCTACCAGTGCCTGATATATCCTGGATATTAACCCCTTGTCAGATGGGTATTGGGTGAATATCCTTTCCCACTCTGTGGATTGTCTTTGTATCTTGGTCACCGTTTCTTTTGAGGTGCAGAAGCTTTTCAATTTTATATAATCCCATTTGTTTATCATTGCTTCCATTTGCTTGGTCAGTGGTGTGTCGTCTTTAAAGATACTTTTCGTTTCGATGTCGTAGAGCGTTTCTCCTATGTTTTCTTCGATGTATCTTATAGATTCATGTCTGATATCGAGATCTATAATCCATTTTAATCTGACTTTTGTGCATGGCGTTAGAAGGAGGTCTAAGTTCATTTTTTACATGTAGCTGCCCAGTTTTCCCAGCACCATTTGTTGAAGAGGCTTTCTTTGCTCCACTTAATATTTTTTTGCTCCTTTATCAAAGATTAAGTGGTTGTATATTTGTGAGTGTGTTTCAGGATACTCAGTTCTATTCCATAGGTCTACGGGTCTGTCTCTATACCAATACCACACTGTCTTAATTACAACTGCTCTGTAGTAGAGCTTGAGGTTGGGGGAAAGTGATACCTCCCATCTTCTTTTTCCCAAGGATTGCTTTAGCTATTCGTGGGTTTTATTATTCCATACAAAATTCAGGAGTGTTTGTTCAATTTCTTTGAAGAACATCATGGGTATCTTTATAGGGACCGCATTGAATCTGTATAAAGCTCTAGGGAGTATTACCATTTTGATAATGTTAATCCTTCCAATCCATGAGCAGGGAATGTGTCTCCATTTCCTCAGGTCTTCTTTTATTTCCTGAAGTAACGTTTTGTAGTTTTCTTTGTAGAGATCCTTTACATTCTTTGTCAAACTGATTCCTAGGTATTTGATTTTCTGCGGTGCAATTGTGAATGGGATAGTTTCTTTAATGTCCCTTTCTTCTCTTTCGCTGTTTGCATATAGGAAGGCCATTGACTTTTGGGTATTGATTTTGTACCCTGCTACTCTACTATAAGAATGTATTATTTCTAGGAGCCTCTTGGTAGAGAGTTTTGGGTTTTCCAGGTATAATATCATGTCATCTGCAAATAGTGATAACTTGCCCCATGCCTTTGTATTCTCTCCACTTGAGCCATGCCTGCTCGCTAGGACCACACCTGGGGACGAGGCCTGGCTTTGCCACGTGTCCCAGGCATTCTCCACCTCTTGAGCCGCGTCCCAGGCAGTAGCATACTAAGCTGGTCTCGATTTTTCATTATCAGTTTTCCTGTAACATATCCAAAATACTCAAATTTCATGCTTCTCTGTTCTCCGCATTGTGCTGATACTGTGTATGGCTCAGTGGATCTGTGTGATGTCCAGTTAATTAGATGTTTTGGCCATCAAGGTTCCTCTGTACTGAGCTACTCAGGAGAGCCAGAACTAGAGTTCCAGCAATGTCTGAGTGGCTGAACAAACTTAGACTTTCCCAGGTAGTAGTGTCGTGACCTTAAGTCATCATCCTCCTTAGCAGTGTGCTGCTTACACAAGGATCTGTAAGCATATGCATGCGTGTTTTCAGAGATGTAGTTGGTATTGCAGTGAAAGTATTCTCAAAGTATTTTTAGAGATTTACTGAATTTGTATTGCACACATAAAGCGACATTCTTTTTAAACACATCCCAGTATATAGTCATATAAATTCTGAGCTGGTCCCTCTCTTTTATAGATAGCTAGATAGTTTTAGAATGTATGTTGCAGTAAACATGCTTATACATGGTTATCTATACTTCTGTAACTATATGAACAGATTAATTTCTCAGCAGTGGACTCACTAAATATGGGCATTTTAGATTTTGATAGCGACAACCTTCTTTGTAAAGATGTTACTACAACTTTACCTACCAACAGTGCATGAAGTTCTGTTAAAATTTTAATTTTTTAAAAAATGATTTTGCTTTTTTGGGGTCACATTTGCCGATGCTCAGGGGTTACTCCTGGCTCTGCAGTCAGGAATTACTTCTGGTGGTGCTCAGGGGTTCCAGGGATCAAACCCAGGTGCAGGGCAAACACCCTACCTGCTGTTCCTATTGCTCCTGCCCCTGTTAACTTAAGAGTGATTTGGTGGACTCTGTCTGGAAACTGGTACCGGAGTAACTGCTGCGCACCAAGCATCAGGTAGATGTAAAGGAAGTGTGGGGCACAGGGGATCTCTGTCCTTGAGCACCCAGAGGCTAAATCGCAGACCGCCAGAAGCTGTGCTTGCTCTCTCTGTGTTTGTTGTTTTTGGTTTCTGAGCCACACCCAGTGGTGCTCGAGACTTAGTCTTGACTCTGCTCAGGGGTCACTCCTGGCAAGGCCAGGGGACCGTATGGGGGGGGGGGCAGGGCTTGCACAAGGTCCACCCTGTACAGCGCCAGCACCCTGCCCACTGTACTGTTGCTCCAACCCATGTGTGTGTTATCTTTATAATTCATATTTTGAGATAATTGTCACAATAGTTGATAGATGTGTAGGTTATCTGGAAAAAAATTAGGCATACTGGGTTTCTTTTATTTGTAAGCCATGTCTGGAACTGAATAGACATGCATAGACATGTCTTTCCTTAGGGTGCAGAGGTGTAGTCCATTGCACTTGCGTTCTTTTAGTCAGCCTCTCCACTCTTCACTTTGTTGTTTTGGCCTAAGGCTTTATGGGCATTTGTGTAGGTAACTCAGTTGATTCCCAGACTCGGCACGTCCAGTTTGAGTTCTGATCTCTCTGAAATGTACCCCTCAGCCTGCTTGATCTGTGCTCGCGTACCATTGCTGTGACGAAACTGTTCGCTGTTCTTCTCTGTGGGACTCCTCTGCTGAATACCCTGTGTAAGGGCTACACTGCAGCCCTTTGGTAGCATGTACACCACCTCCCCGAATTAGCCTTCCAGCTGCCGCCTCCGTCCTTCTGCGCCTTCACCCCACGATATCCAGATGAGCCTTTGGAAACAAGTCATTGTGCTCCAAACTTACAGTAGAGACTCCTTAGACTAAAGTGTAAAACGCGAAAGTTAATCACAGGCTAATCACAGGCTTTCACGGTGCAGCTCCTTGGCGCCTGTTGACAGAATCTCCCCGTGCTGTTCCCGAGCCGTGCTCTCCTCTCTCCTCTCCCAGCGCACCTTTGCCCGTGTTCTCGCCTCTGTAGGAGCTGGTTGTCTCGGAACTGCATCACGGTTCCTCAGGCCTCCGCTCAGGCTTTGTGAGCTCTGTGCTGGCTCTCCTGTGGAAAGCCGGGCCCTGACTCTTGCCGTCCACACTCACCGAAGGACCCTGTTCCCTTTTTCATTCCCCAGATCAACATTCCAGCCTTTGTTGTTATTAATAATAATAACCATTACCATTATTATCTGAATCATGTCTTCCCGGGAGCACAAGCATGCGAGGAAAGAAGCTAGCATGTTGTTTTTGGCTGTAGCGCCTATCTAAGGAATAATACCAGCATACAAATTGATAAAGTGAGAGACTTCATAACATTTATTGAACAAGTGAATGAATTTGAGATTGAAATCCTCTATTCTACAATTTGTTTTTCTTAGTGTTTCAGTAAACATTTTACTAATTGATTTATTTGAAATGTCTAGAATCTAGAACTATCTAGAACTAGCATAATTGAATGCTGTTTTATTGGATTAGTAGATAAATTCATTTCTAGTTTTTAGATGCAAAATCATTTTAATTACAAAGTTAAAATCCAACAACCCTATAGGTCAAACTTATTATTATCCTTTAGAGATAGAACTAAGGCTGTGAGAGGTTAAATAATGTACCCAAAAGTCAACGCTGGTATGAATCAGGGTTGGTCTGTGAGCCATCTTTGAAGGGCCCAGTCTTTGAAGTACTGCTCTTTGGTTTTGAGGGGGTTCAACTTTATTTGGTGTGCTGCAAATCATTTTCCCTGTTCACAATTTTTCTCTCAATTTTGTGGTATTTTACAATACCAGTCTTTTTAAAAATAATATTTATGCACTGAGTATAATCTAGTAATACTTTCTATGAAACTTTATTTTTCAGCAGAGAATTCTGAATTATAAGATTAAAATATACTAATCTACTGCCTTGTTTTTATTTTTAGTAGAAACTTAAGATAGCCAGAAGTATCTTTTATAGCACCTGTAGTGTATCAGGGGAATTGGTTTGAAGATGGCAGTGGGCCAGGAACCTGGAACAATAGTGAGGAACCTAACACTAATTCAGATAAAGAGCTGAATCAGAGTTGGCTTTGGGATGGACAGAAGAGACTGGCAGCAGGAGATAATTAGGGTTCAGATGTCTGAGTCAAAGAAAGGATTTAAGTCCCAGGTCTGTGTATGATGCTTTAGAGAAGTGTATATTGTATGTTTTTGGTTCCATTTGTTGGTTGAACGGGTGAGCTGGTGGAGATGAGTTGTATAAAACAGGAAGAAAAGTGGAAGATAATGTGATATAATGTATGTGTTGAATCCAAATGCTTGTGGACATCTTATTCTCAACACTCGTTAGGGAAGCTCGATGAATGAGTTTTAGCTGAAGAAAGAATGGCCCGATAAGCTTAGGGGAACCAAGTCGCTGGCGGTAGTGGCTGTAAATGCATGAGGTGTTTTACTGCCTGCTTCCGAATTAGGTCACAAACTACTGGTGAGCAAATCTATAGGGGGAAAGATTTGTATACATGAGATGAGTATGTTTGTAACTATTTTATCGTTCAAAACTAAAGGGCTTTAGAGTCCCATTATCTTCACCAGTTCATAAGTTCTAGTTTTTCATTTGTGGGAAAGCTGCTTTCTTTCTTGAGGGACTTGAAAGTTCCAAAAATGATTTTCTTGATAGGACATTTGAAGTCAAGCTGACCTGGATAGAATTTCTGTCTTGATCACTTTCTGCCTCTGAGATTTTTGGTAATACAGTTTTTCTTTGTTAGTCTCAGTTTTTCATCTGTGGAAATAATTTTCTTTTTAGTAAGATTGAGATACCCTTCTAGTAGTTGTAGTCATCAGAGGTCACGATCTTCCCGTTCATCATCTATTTGCTAGAGCGGAGCACCAGTAATATCTCCACATGTCCTGTCTCATGCTAGTAGAACCCAAAGGCATCAGCTTGCTCCAGGAACATTAAGGGCCTCAAACCATTATATTAGGTCATGGGAATGACCTAATATAAATGTTACTGGCATATCAAAACACGAGCAGCTTACCAGGCTTGCCGTGTGGGTGGCATACTTTTGTAGTCACCTCTAAATAAAGCATTTGTTGATGAACCGGCGCAGCTGCACGAGCCGGGCTGTGATAGTCTGGTTTGCTGGGTGGAGCTGTGACGAGAGGGAAGAATCGGATTTGGAAAATGGCGGGCCCCATGGAGTAGGGAGGGGGTGGTCTGGCTTGTTGTGAGGCTCTGCTGGGGTGGCAGGCCAGGGCTAGAATCCGCCATGCCTCCCGGGTGCCTCATGAGCGGCTGGGCACAGGGAGAGCAAGTAGCAGCTCTGTCCCATGTCTGAGAGTGTCTGGTTCAGCATACCTGGGCTGGATTGAAAATAAACTGCTAGCAGCAGCAGATCAGAGGTCATGTTGATAAATTTCCTGTCTTTCATAAATTTAGGTTCATTACTCTCAGCTTATTTCTCTCTTGCTGTCATAATTTCGTTCTGAAAAAATTACTGTAATGCTATATTGGGTATCTGGACTCTAAAGTACAGTTACTTGAGAATCTTGAAACATTTGGAAAGTTCCCCTATAGTAATCAAATTAATGTGGGTGAATCATTTTTAATCAGAATAGTAAAAAGAATGCCAGAAGTTTTGTTGCATTTTTATGCCAGTCAACCAATGTAACCGTTTTAGAAACTGAGACAGGCCAGCTTTTCTGCCTGTGTTTCATAGAAGAGGAAACGGAGACTCTTAGGGACACAAACTTACTCAAAACGGCTTCCCTGCTGAACTCAAGGAAAGCTGGATGGAGGCAGCCGGCCCTGGGCCCGAGTACTAGCTCTGTGTGTGTGAGATGGGCGTCAGGTATTCTACAGCTAAGAAGAGCTTTCGAGTCACTTAGTTTTAGCTCCACTGGTAATCAGGAGCTACAGTTCACTCACACCGAGAGGGTTTCGGTCATGCTTTCTCCATCCCCACACTTTGTGCAGTGTGGACATGCTCACTCTCCTCCTCCGTGTCTGTCCACCAGCTCGCACTCCAGCCTCTGAGAAGCCTCTAAGAAAACACAAGGTTATGCCTGTGTTGTCAGCAGTGCAGGTAGGCCAGGAAAAAAAATTAAGATGAGCTCCCTTTAGTACTTGGCAGAACTGACTTTAAAAAATCTGATTTAATGTAACGCAAACATTTAATTCTGGTAGCAATCTTGTGTGATAACTTGAATTGGTACTCCCATTTTACAAATGAAAAACGAGGTGTAAAGAAATTAAGTCATTGGGGCCGGAGTGACAGCACAGCAGGTAGGGTGTTTGCCTTGCACATGGTCGACCCGGGTTCGATCCCCAGTATCCCATATGGTCCCCGAGCACCGCCAGGAGTAATTCCTGAGCGAAGAGCCAGGAGTAATCCCTGAGCATCGCTGGGTGTGACTCAAAAAAAAATCCAAAAAAAAAATTTTTAAGTCATTAAGTTGCCCAGTGTCTCCATTCGTTGGGAATGAGGTCCATTATTGTTACTGTTTTTGGCATACCAAATACACCACGGGTAGCTTGCCAGGCTCTGCCGTGGCTCTGGGTTTATCCCAGGGGGACCAGTCTTTTTTTTGTTTTGTTTTGTTTTTGCTTTTTATGGGTCACACTAGCAACACTCAGGGGTTACTCTTGGCTCTTCGCTCAAGAATTATTCCTGGCGGTGCTTGGGTGACCATATGGGATGCCGGGGATCGAACCCGGATCAGCCGAAGTGCAAGACCAACACCCTACCCACTTTGCTATCGCCCCAGCCCCCAAGTCTTTTCTATGTCAGACCATCAACCATCCAGGGCCCACGGGGCAGAGCCCTGGGTGTAGACAAGCCTGTCTCCTGTCTGCCACCTGCCGACGCAGCTGGGCACCGCAGCCACACCTGCAACACCTCAAGGGGCAGGACAGCATCAAGTTGCCCAAGTTTTCGCAGCAACAAAAGTAACAGAAAGTCTGAAATGGAGTTGCTGTGACTGAAAATGTCTTACAATGCTGTCCTGGCTGAGCAGTGTGACTCGGCGTTAGAGCAGTAAACTGCATGTGTGAGGCCCTGGGCTTGCCCCGAGAGCTGCAGAAATAAAAAAGGAGGGTGCTGGAAAATACCGCATTACACGGACGTTCCCATTTATAAACTGGAAGTCAAAATGCTTCTCCTAAAGCCTGGTGTATTCTCATATTGTGATTCTGTGTTTCTCCAGGATAATACTAAATGAGAGAAACAAAATTAAGATATGAAATAAATCATGGTGTTGATCATTAGGAACAACATTTCTGCCTAAGGACATGAGTATTGAGTTCCTTTTGAAAAATGAAGGTGGGGCCGGAGTGATAGCCCAGCCGGTAGGGCGTTTGCCTTGCACGCGGCCTGCATGTGCTGTGCCAGCCCGGGTTCGATCCTCGGCATCCCATATGGCCCTCCGAGCACTGCCAGGAGTAATTCCTGAGTGCAGAGCCAGGTGTAACCCCTGAACATTGCCGGGTATGACCCAAAAAAGCAAAAAAGAAAAAAAAAGGTTTCCAACGGTAGCTCAAAGGATTAGCAAGCATGATTCTCATGCGCCAGGCCCAAGTTCAGTCCCTAGTATCTTATGGTGCCTATGGTGCCGAGATTGTCCCGTGCACGAGGAACACGGCATTGCTAGATCCACAACTGACCATCAACACTTGCCATCAATACCAGCACTGCTGGGACCTATTAATTGCTAGGAGTGGCCCTCAAGCTTGGGTTTCCAAAAAACAAAAAAAAAGCAACAACAAACCCAGCAAAAATGAAAAAAAAAAAAAACACCAAACCCAGAAAACAGATTAAAGAAGACAAGTTTAAAATCACTTGAAAGAAAGTAAGCTGATGTAGGTTCATTAAGCTCCTGTCCATTGGAAGTCACACAGACTTCAGTTCTGCTGAAGCAAGAAGCGGCTATGGGAGGACATAGGCCCAGGACCTGGTGCGAAGTCCAGCTCTTACTCAAAGCTCCGCTTACTTGTAATACTTGGCAATGCTCTTAGGGTTGCTGACAGCCTTGGTGGCTTTAACGTTAGGCTGTCTTTTATTCGACAGATTAAAGTCACAGAAAATACACATTTCTCATATATGCTCAACTAACTTAAACCTGGCTATATTTGGAAATAATCAGTATATATATTTTTATAACTCCTGCCATTTTCTTAACTCACTTCTCTTTCCCTCTCGTCTTTTGTTGTTGCTTTCCTTTTTACTTTTTCCTCTCAGCAGCATAGACCACCTAAAGTACTGCTTGCTGACTCGGTGTTCTTCGTCCTAAGGCGTTTTAAGATTCTGCAGTAGAGAAGAACTTCAGGGCAGAACCACATTGAACAGCCACTTTAGCAACCACAACTGCCCTTGGTTCTTTGCAACTCAGATGTTTTGTAGATTGCTGGTGTAACAACTTAACATTCTTAAATTTTTTGTTTTAGGAATAGCAGCCATGAATGAGGAAAATTTAGACGGGACAAATGGATGTACTAAAGTTCGAACTGGTACTCAGAATGAAGCAGCTCTACTTGCTTTGATGGAGAAGACCGGTTACAGCATGGTGCAGGAAAACGGACAGAGGAAATTTGGTGGGCCTCCTCCAGGTGGGGATTGGCGTCTGCTCTTTTTAAACACTGAGTTGCTTAATGCAGTCATGTTGGAGGGCAGGTTTAGCTATTCTGGGAGTTTTGTTGTTTTGCCCACTCCCAGCTTAATCTACTTAAGTCAAGGTTCATTCTAATGAGACTTCTTTTCTATGTAAATACTGCTAGAGGGAGTGGCAGTTACAGAAGTCACCTTGATTGAATAACTTCTGACTTATACATCTACTAAGACTTCTATGTTTTCTAGATTGGGCACAGATCCTCTTTATACCCACTGCACCCAGCGTGGGACAGTTAGAATTTACCAGGAGACTACCACCCTGGCTACGCTCAGACTATAGGAAGACTATAGGAAGGATCATAGTAGTTTGCTCTAAGCAGGCGAGTGTGACCCTTTCAGTACATGAGAACAAGATACTCAGAATCACCCTGGTGCAGATAATAATAAGAAGGACCTTGTGGGTACCATCTAGATTACATGAAGCTCATGAAGTTAAGATGTATTACTTTATACCAGTCCCCTCTCTCCAGTGTTTTACATAAGAGATAATCTTGTTAGAAAGGATTAGACCTTGGCATAACCTTTGTTTATACCTACAAGAGGGTGTGGCACTACACTCTGTTTAGAGTTCTTTGTTGACATGACCCTCCCGGTTGGATTACTTTGGTGTATATAAAGGGCTGACTTGAGGCCCCTTCACACTTCACCTTTCACTTTTGGGCCTTTTAGCTTTCGGCCTTTGGCTCGTGTGGCTTTTGGCTCCTCGACCTTGCGGCTTTTGGCTTTTTGCTCTTTGGCCTTTTGCTCCTTCTTCTGGGTAGGACTCAGCTCGGGTGAGATCCTCTCTCTTTGGTGGGAGACTTAGGCTCTTTTGTATGGTCTAAATTCGTACCAGAGCTAGAGTTTGTTCATTATATTGGATTGCTGTGGAAGAGCCTTTGTACTTTTTAAAAGCCATTTTTGGAATTGCACCAGACTCATGAGTTTTCATCTGTTCTCCGTCGTCCTCGGTGGTAGAAGAAAACTTCTGCCCTGACACTGTCAGGGTCCCCGGCGTGCTCCCGACATCTGGCGCCCCTGGGCTGGAGGTGCTGGTGGCGGGTACAGGGCAGGAGGGGTGGTGGGTAGAATAGAGGGGCCGGAGTGCGGCGGTGGTGGCCGTGGGTAGAATAGATGAACCAGGAAGATAGACCAAATCTTAGTCTTTCCACAAGCAGCTAAGGAAAGTTCTTGCTCACGACCTCCAGTTAGTTTTCTGTTCACTTGAGTGAATCCTTTGCTCTGGCATATAGTTGAGCAGTAGCTGCACCCCATTTCACTCCTTCCTAGAGACTCTGGTCATACACAAGTCTAGGTATGACCTTCCTAGGTCTCTGTGCGAGCGGTGCTAACGCCTGTGTTTCTTGTGTATCCTTGAGACGCGGTCTCTCCTTTAAGGTATGTTCAGAGATATGCCAGACTGCGTCTGTAGCTTTTTCTTCATAGCACTTCACAGCTCTGTTTACTACTGAACATAAACTTCATGAGGGAAGGGCCGTATTTTGTCCACTGTTGTTTTCAGCACTTAGCACTTGTCTGTAGAAGACCAGAGTGGATTCGTGGAATGAGGGAAGGAGTAACGCATATAAGTATCTTACAGCTCAGTTGCCTCTTCTTATTCCTTGTCTTTCAGGATGGGAAGGCCCACCTCCACCTAGAGGCTGTGAAGTTTTCGTAGGAAAAATACCTCGTGACATGTATGAAGATGAGTTAGTTCCCGTTTTTGAAAGAGCTGGGAAGATTTATGAATTTCGACTTATGATGGAATTTAGTGGTGAGAATCGAGGTTATGCTTTTGTGATGTACACTACAAAAAGAAGAAGCTCAATTGGCCATCAGAATTCTTAATAATTATGAGATTCGACCAGGGAAATTCATTGGTGTGTGTGTCAGCTTGGATAATTGTAGATTATTTATTGGAGCTATTCCCAAGGAAAAGAAGAAAGAAGAAATTTTGGATGAAATGAAGAAAGTTACAGAAGGAGTTGTAGATGTCATTGTTTATCCAAGTGCAACTGATAAGACAAAAAAATCGTGGTTTTGCTTTTTGTTGAATATGAATCTCATAGAGCTGCTGCTATGGCTAGGAGAAAACTAATTCCAGGTAAGTTTGTCCTCTTAAAAGTCTTTTGTCCTTACTATATGCATGGAAAAATTACAGTGCCTCTTAGATGGATGGTACAGAACATGTAATGAGTTTAAAAAGGGAATAATGGTGAAATTCATTTCATTCTAAAAGACAAATTGCTCCTACAAAGTGAGTCCTCATTTCTAACCCTTTACTGATTTGATGCTCATGTGTTGAGTTTTTCTAAATCTACAGGATCCTTCAAATAAAGGTCTGTATTTGAAGAATATTTGTTCTATTTACTCTTAAAATTCTGCTAAAAGATATTACTAGGTATGCCTTAAACAAAAATTTTTGCATGAGTAGAAAACAAATTATTGATTTGTATTTGAGTTCCTGACTCCTTGAGGATAGTTTCATTTAAAAAATTTCTTTACTGTAGTTTGTTTTTGAGTAAGTGTGTTTTGTTCTTCCAGGAACATTCCAGCTGTGGGGCCATACCATTCAAGTAGATTGGGCTGACCCAGAGAAAGAGGTGGATGAGGAAACCATGCAAAGAGTTAAAGTTCTCTATGTACGAAATTTAATGATCTCAACTACAGAGGAAACAATTAAAGCAGAATTCAATAAATTCAAACCGGGTGCAGTTGAAAGAGTAAAGAAACTTAGAGATTATGCATTTGTCCACTTTTTCAACCGAGAAGATGCTGTGGCCGCAATGTCTGTTATGAATGGAAAATGCATTGATGGAGCAAGTATTGAAGTAACACTGGCAAAACCCCGTAAATAAAGAGAATACATGGAGGCAGCACCTTAATGGTCAGATCAGCCCCAATTCTGAAAACCTGATTGTCTTTGCTAGCAAAGAAGAGAGCCACCCCAAAACTCTAGGCAAGCCTCCAACTCTTCCGGCTCGTCTCAATGGCCAGCATAGCCCAAGCCCCCCTGAAATTGAAAGATGCACATACCCATTTTTCCCGGAACGAAGCTTACTCCAATTAGTATGTATTCATTAAAGTCCAACCATTTCAATTCCGCAGTAATGCATTTAGATTATTACTGCAACAAAAATAATTGGGCACCGCCAGAATATTACTTATATTCTACAACAAGTCAGGATGGGAAAGTACTCTTGGTATATAAAATAGTTATTCCTGCCATTGCAAATGGCTCCCAGAGTTACTTCATGCCAGACAAACTCTGCACTACCTTAGAAGATGCAAAGGAGCTAGCGGCCCAGTTTACACTGCTTCACTTGGGTAAGCTAAACATACTTTCATATTGCTTATATTATTGGTGAAGTTTAAACTCAGTTTGTTTTGAAACCAACGTTAGTGGTGAGTATGTAACATGAATTGGACTTGGGTTTAAGACATCTGTGTTAAACTGTGAGATGAGACACCTGTGTAATCTTCACATAGTTTTTGGTTTTTAATATATTTACTCTTTAAAATGTTATTTTCTTGGCGGAAAATTTGGTCTTGATTTACTTTGAGCTTACTTAGACTAAGGTCATAATCATGTGTCATTTACTGCTTCTGTAATGATTAATCCTCATCTGGAATATACATTTCAGTATGTTACAGATTATGCAAACCTATTCTTTAGAAAGTGCCTGTAATTTGGGTGGTCTATAAAATAATGTTTTTAGGGGTGAGGTACAGAGTAGATAAAATCAGACAATTTGCATCCTCTATGTGGACATAGTCTTATGCTCACCAATCCGGAAATTGGTCACTATTGCTCATGAAAGATAAGAAAGCATCATTGAGATGTTTATGACCACTCTTTTTGAACTTCGTGCTTAACAAGATGAATAAGAAAAGCTTTACCCGGTACGCACTATCACTCTGTCATCACGCTGGTGTTTTCCTACGCCTTGTAAGGTAGACTGTTGTTAACCCTCTTCCTCTTGATTTGTCTTCTCTTAAATGCACCTATAAATTTTAATTCTTGGAATAATATTTATCATAAGAGAAGTAGGAGTTCAGGTGTGTGTGTGTGTGTGTGTGTATACACCTTCAGAGTGGTGCTCAGGGCACCTTAGAACCACTCCCAGCAGTTCTTCTTTCAGCTTGTTTTAGCTTTAGTTAAGAAGCCTACCTGGCCAATCCCAGAGGTTCTCAGAGGCCCTCATCCCAGTGGTTCTCTGGCCCGTTCAGTGGTCTCTTAAGAATCACTGATCAAAAGAAAAACTATTTCTCTTCCCCTGGGACCAGAGACCTCGAGTACAGAGGTTAAGGTTCCTGCTTGCGTCCTGCCAACCCTGCTTCAAATCCCTGGTGCCACTTAGGGTTTTGGGCACTGCCAGGGCTCACTCCTGAACACAGAGCCAAGAACAGCCCCAGCCCACTGCCGGGGGTGCCCAAACAGCACCCCTCCGCCCCACCAATAAAGGTAAAGATCTCCTAAGTATTACTTTGTTTCTTGGTTTTAATTAGTAAGCTCTTGGCTTGGAATTCATGTTATATGTTGGCAGAACCATGGCACTACATTTTATGTATCTATTTGAAATTGTACTCATTCATTAAGTGGTTGAAGTCAAAATGGAGAAAAGCTATACAAAAAGCTCAGTTTTTTTCTTCTTTCTGGCTGTGCTGGGAATCACTTGGCAATACTCGGATTGAGGTGCTTCTGGAGCCGCCAGGGCCACGTGAGGGGCGGCGGGAGAGCCTGGGGCCTTGAGCTTGCCAGGCGTGAGCTACAGACCTGTGGACTGTGCCTTGGGGGTTAGTTTCAAAGGGGAGTTTGAGGCAGTGCTCATGGTCCTGGGGGCCACTCCCAGCACTGCCTGGCTGTGTGGCCTTGACTGCTCAGGTGTCTGCAGGATTTCAATTTATAAAATGTGTATTTGAGGGGCCGGAGGCAATAGTCCAGCAAGTAGAGGCGTTTGCCTTGCATGCAGCCGGCCTGTGCCGGCCCGGGTTCGATCCCCGACTTCCCATATGGCCCCCGAGGCACCACCAGGAGTGATTCCTGAGTGCAGAGCCAGGTGTAACCCCTAAGCATTGCTGGGTGTGACCCGAAAAGAAAAAAAAAGTGTATTTGCTTGTCCAGCGCACATTTCTTTAGGTTCCGTAGCGGACGTCTTGTCAGAATTTCAGTTAAGAGATAAGGTTCCTTTCAGAGAAACTTAGTGTCCACAGGTTTTAGTTTGCGAATATTTGGAGATTCAGCTTCTCTCCAACTTATTTTTTTTAGTTTTTTAAATTTTTTGGCACACAATAGAAGCCTTCCATTTTTCTTGTAATGAAGGAAATTTAAGTTGCATATAAATTTAGGATAGAAAGTAAGATTAGGATTCTGATTGGTGTGGAATAAAGGTAAATTAGTTGCCAAGAAAGGTCTTCCCTGGAGACTAAGATGTGATCTAACATGTTGACACTGAACATTTTCGTTTCTGATATATTTCCCTTATAACTTACGTTTGCTGAGTCTTATATGTATTCTCAGTTTATTTTATTTTTTATTACTTAATTATTTATTTTTGCTTTTTTTGGGTCATACCGGCAATGCTCAAGGGTGACTCCTGGCTCTGCACTCAGGAATTATTCCTGGTGGTGCTCAGGGGACCATATGGGATGCCAGGGATTGAACCCGGGTCAGCCGTGTGCAAGGCAAACGCCCTACCCGCTGTGCTATCGCTCCAGCCCCTATTCTCAGTTTATTTTATGTAAGGTTTTCTATTTCGATGTGATTCTTTTCACCCAGTTATTTTATAAAGATGATGCTAATAGGATGCTGATTCTATTATTAAGACTCATTTTTGTATAATTTCCAAAGAAAACCCATTTGGGAACGGTATTCCAAATTCAGTTGTGTTAGCCATAAAATAATCTCCAGTAAAGTGAACTCAGTAGCGGACAGGGCGGCTTCTTTAATCGTTGGAGATTTTATCAACTTTATTTCAGAGTTGGTTATAACAAAATCGTGAGCAGATGTTTTATATAATCTGTTCACCAGCAGAAATCGCAACTGAGACTCAGCTATAAACCAGATTTCTCATTAAATACTGGGACTTTGATGCCGAATAGAAGGACCGAGGAAGGGCTTGTTTGGCGGTGAAAGAAACGATGTGATTGTGTCAGCTAGAAATAATGGCAGTTGAGCTGGAGGCAGCTGAGGAGAGGAGAGCGAAATCAAAGGAAGTTGAAGGATCAGGAGGCGATGGGTCCAGGAATCATCTTCGGTCAGAAAATAAATGCCTGGTGCTCAGAGACCGTTAGGGTAGGGGCAGGAGCTGTTGCCTGCTTGAAGGTAGGTTAGGGTGGACTGAATGTAGCAGGGTCTCCCCTCTGCCAACACGGAACCTCTGGGCCCCGGAGAGCTTTCCGAGTCCTCGTGTGCGTGGTTTGTGTGTCGAGCCCAGTGGGTCTTGTCACAGAGCATCCAGAGCAGCTCCTGAGCTCTGACGTGGGAGTCTACACCCGCACACTGCAGGATGTGGCACACAAGCCAAGACAAAGGTCCCGTCTTGAGAATGCTAATGCCTTGGGGGTGCAGATTTCTTGCGATAAAGGTAGTATCAAAGGCGGTCATTTGTTCTTGATAGTCTGCTAAATATTGACATGCTTTAAGCACTGGGTTCATTTGGGATCTGGAGAAGTTGTTACTGGTTCATGGAGTTAAGTACTTAGTATAGGGGTTACACCTGCCTCATACTCAGAAATTACTCCTGGCAGTACTCGGGGGACCATATGGGATGCTGGGGTTGAACCAGGATTGGCCACATGCAAGCAGTGCCCTGATTTCTCTCTCTCTCTCTCTCTCTCTTAAGGGAATTTACTTTTAATTTCTAGATGGTGAATTTGCTATACTAATTATTTTTACTATTTAAGATTTTCTTTGGGTATAGTATATTTTTCTTTTTTGGGTCACACCCAGTGATGCTCAGGGGTTAACTCCTTGCTCTGCACTCAGGAATTACTCCTGGCACCTGAACGGGATGCCGAGGATCCAATCCAAGTCGCTGTGTGCGGCAAATGCCCTCCCTACTGTGCTGTCACACCAGCCTGGCCTTAGTATTTTTGGAAATTATGCTTGGTTACTGTATATTGACCCTTCTGGTCTTTTGTTTTTGCTTCAGTGTATCACAGCTTACTCTTGACTTGGTGCTGAAGGATCTTCCCTGGCTAAGCACTGAGTAGGGGATTGAACCCGAGTCAGCCATGTGCAAGGCCTTCACATCTGTGCTTGCTATGGCTCTAGTGCTTTCAGTTTAATGCTATTTTCAAACATTATTTTCCAGTCTTATCTTGATGATCTTTGACTGTTATATTTAATTTCAGAGCTCTTTAAGAAAGTGTTTTTTTAATTTCTATGTTTTGCTGTCATAATACCCAATTTTCAAGTTTGAAAAATAAAAGTTACTTTAGTTAAATTAAGGCTACGTGGTTGGCGTGGTTGGCGTTACCAACCATGTTTTATCAAAAGTGAGAGCAGGCACCTAAAGGAGCTTTCTTTCCCAAAGTTTTTCTGATACATAGAACTTAAGGCTGACCTGAAATACTTGTCAGGGGGGTGGGGGCTTCCATTGAAGGTGACCTGTTTTAAGCAAAATTCCCTTAAGAGAAGAAACATTGAAAATAGGGTTCTATAAAACTGGAGCCTCACTGTTTTTTTTCTGTTTAAAGTTAGAGATGCCTTCATCTTCATAATGTCAGAGAATAGTCTCACCTCATTGAAATGAGTCATTGGGCTGGTGAGATAAATGATGTATCATCGGATTACATTTGACAATCTGTAGTGGGTGCCTAGGCCGTGGGCCTAGTAGATGGCAGTTGGATTTGGGGCAAGATAGGTCTTAGCCTTAAGGATTTGATGAAGAGACAAGTTGTGGGTGAATCTTTCCTGATTGATAATTCTTAAGATAATGGGTCAGATTGTCTGTTAATCCCGTTTTCCTCCTTTAGGCTGTGCTTGGGGTCTTCCCCCACTGCCTCTGCTCTCCCCTGGGGAGATAAATAAGTCCCGGGGGAGCTACAGCTCGGAAGCCCTGGACTTGATGGAAAGGAGGTGCTGCAGTGTGTATTGCTAACTTGCCTTACCTTAATTAGTTGGTTAATTGACAAATCGTTTTAGGTAGATTTCTCATTTGTTTCAGTTTTCAAAATAGGCGATGCAAGTGGGGCCAGAGTGATAGTACAGCTGGGAAGGCATTTGCCTTAAATGCAGCCGACCCTGGGTTAATCCCTGGCATCCCAACGCGAGGAGTAATTCCTGAGTGTCGAGCCAGGAGTAACCCCTAAACATCTCCGGGGGTAACCCAAAAAAAGCACAAAGAAAGGAGACTTTCTTCTTCTATTCCTTCATAAAACTTTTAAACCAATGAACCAGTGAAGAGCCTTTGTTACAGACTAGCTTATGCTAGGCTTAATTTCCTCTGGCTTCTGTATTGTTGTTCTAGCCATGTCTAAGAAGCAGTAGTTTCAAATGCCTCTTATTTATTAAGTGTACTTTCCCTAGCTGCTGAGAACTAAAGAGAAGGAAAACATTTTCCCCTCATGTATTATTGCTCCTAAGAAATCTTTTCTTTTTTTTTTAATTTAATTTTATTTTATTATTTTTTCCCCTCAAATATTATTGCACCATTTTAGACACACAATAGAAAGATGCTCATGCAGCGTTCTGGTTCCACAGTGTTCCAACACCCATCCCTCCACCCAAACCCATTTCCCATCACAAATGTCCCCACCTTCCTCCCCCTCCCACACCTCAACCACCCAGCGGGTTCTGTACGTCATTTCTCTCCTCTTTATCTCTCCCTCCCGCCAAACTCTCCTGCTCTTCGTGGAATGTAGTGCATCAAAAGACATCACTGTTTCCACTATTTTAATGGACCCGCGGCCGCTGGTTTTGCTCTGAATCTGGTCGTGAGGCAGTTTCCCAGCGTCTGGACAGCGAAAATGGTGGCTAGTGTGATGGGCGAGTCTCATCCGGCTGCTTTGAAATCTTTTCTTAAAGATAATTTATTTTTAAAAATTGAAGGCCCCATGGTTTGCAGTTCTTCCCACCAGAGCTCTTATAGACACAGTGCGCCAGCACCAATCCCGTCAGGCACCCAGCCTGCCCCCTCAGCAAGCAGACTGTAAGTTTAGTTACTATAGTTCGCTCGTCTTGGTCTGTGATTTCCTGCATGAACAAGGGCACTGCCAAATTCTACTCCTCTTGGGAGTCCAAAGAAAAGGCACCTCTCCCTGATCCGAATTGTAAATCTTGGCGCAGGTTTATGGCCGGAGGGGGCACAGCCTGGGCAAACATACTCTAGAGTGTGGTGGTGGGTTGATGCCAGTCTCTGTGTGAGTTTGCTTGGGCGAGCCCAGTCTGACTGATGGGAGGGAAGATGTGGACTCTTTCATTGAAACTGGATGGTAATTCCACACACCTGCCTTTCCAAACTTTCGCAGCTTTCTTTTCGCTCCTTTCCTCTGAACATCCTTTTGGCAGATGATCCAACCTTATTTGTGTGGATTATTTTATGTGTTGAATAGTCATCTTTTTAAATGTCTTCTGTAACTTTTTCAGTATGAATTTTGTAGGTGACTTGCATATTATCAGTTTGACATGCATCATTCAAATCTTCCATTTTTTCTTGTCAGTTTAATGATAAAATATTTAGCATATAGAAAACATTACGGTAGCTGTGTTTGCTTGCTATCCCTTTAATAGCCTTAAATTGGGTTTTGGTTTCCGTTGCCACTTGTAATTTGGTTGAAACGTTATGAAATAGAAGACAGCAGGAGAAAGGTACACTACACTGTTCTGCAAAGTTTTAATCGAAGTATATGTGCTCCTTTTTATCTCAGGGCGATAATTTCCAGATTGGTGTGCAGAAATACAAAAGTAAAATCTTCAGTTTAATAATTACATAAGTGGCTCTGAAGCAGAATTTTTCCCAACATTTTTTCTTTTAGCTTAAATAGTTTAAGAGGATGCATAAGTTAAATGCTATGTAGTGGTTATATAACGATTTTAAAGTTATATGTAATTAGAAGAAATAATACTTTTAGAAAGGTTTTCTTCATAGTTTTAAGTTACAGAGCTGATATTACACATTTTAAAATATAAAATAATTTGCTTTAAAATTCAACTAGTAAATAAGTAGAATCGAGTTATTATTCGTTTATTCTTGTGTGACCAAGTAGTGAGATAAAAATTCCATGAACTCAACTATGTGTCTTTGACCCTCTGTGAGGGCCCAGTACTCATGCAAATGTATTTCTGTTCCTCTTAAAGCATACTTTACTCAGAAGAATGTTTATCTCATATGATTCATAATTTTTATTTTAAGGATCGTTATTGTTGTAGTTAGTACTGTGAGAAAAGCAGCTTAATAGACTAATTAGCAACTAAGTTAAGTGTTAGACTTACAACTTCAGCCACCAGTAAACTGTGACCTTGAATTGGTAAAGGAGCGAATCATTAACTCACTGCACCTTAGTGTCTTTACCTCGAAACACTTTTCAGCCTAGAGGATTCTCTCTATCAAATCGGTGGCTTTGTTAAAATCTGGTTCAGAAGGGGGTTGGAGAGATAGAGCAGCAGGTGGTGCACTTGCCTTGCGTGAGGCCCACCCAGTGTGAGCCCCGACATCCCTTATTGCACCCCAGCACTGTCAGGAGAGATCCCTGAGTGCAGAGCTGGGTGTACACCCTGAGCTAAGAGGAAGCCCTAAGCACCCCAGGGTGTGGCCCCAGGCCCCCTACCCAAACTAAGGACAAGAAATGAAGCCAACACATGTTTATGTCTACGATGATAAACATTTGAGTTCTCTACCACGATAAGTATTTGAGCCAAATACTTTGGTCTGAAGCCAAAAGCTGCTTTTAGAAGAATCAACTATTACATACAGTTCAAAGTTTAATATCTCTCTCCCTTTACAATAGATAATTGGATAAAATGAAAGATGATTCTGTTTTAGTTATGATAAGAAATAATTGTTTTTTGATTATTTTCTTACCAGAATTTATCAGTTATCAAAAGCAAGATCTTAAAAAACAACAAAGTACTTAGATGTTAAAAAATTAGTTTTCGATTAGTAGTAGAATCTAGGAAAATAATTCTGTATATTAAAGGCATATCATATTTCCAGTATTTGTTCTAGAGTTTGATAGCACTTTCATTTCATTTATCTTATAACTTTATTCAATCATGTTTTATCCTTCATTATCTTATTTTAATTAATATTTTATTAAAGTACTTGTAGATAGTAGTTTTAACAGGAGTTTCTGCTTTATTAATTAAAAATTTTAAGTTCTTTTGTCATTTTATCATATTTTTATAAAAAAGATTTGCACAGTCTCACCTCAATAAAATTCCACAATAAAATTTGCATCTATTGTTCATTCTTAGATGTCAGCAGCAGTTCGTAATTTTGCCACATGGTGGCATCTAAATATTTCAATTGTGTAATAAAAAAGGAATTTTGGTGTTTGGCTTCTCTGGTATATTCTTTATTTTTTTTTTTAAGAAATAGTAATGCCTGTTTTATTTTAAAAATCTTCTATTCTCTCTACGTACATTTGTCTAAAGGCAAATATACGTGTCATTGCTTTTAATTCAAGGAGTTTCTATTGGGAGAATTTGAAATTCTCTGGGAAGTTAATATTGCTCTGATTATCTTTTTAATTTTTTATTATACCACCCTGAGACATACAATTACAAAGGTGTTCCAATTGGTTCTTGGTAATACAGTATTCCAGCACCCATCCCTCCACCAGTGCCCCATTCCACCACCAATGTACCCCACCCCTACCCCCCCCCAGGCTGCCTCAAAAGCAGGTAGCCCTGTTTCCTCTCTTTCTCTTTCTGTCTCTCTCTGTCTCTGCATCTCTCTCCCTCTTGTTTTACACATTGTGGCTAGCCCTGCAGATATTTAGAATTTAAAACTTAAAGTCTCTTTGTGTATATTCAATGGTGAGTTTTAATCTGCCATTACCTTAATGCTCAGTTCTATGTTGGTATCAGACCTTCTGACATTTATTCACACATGTTCCCTTCTCTATCTTACCTAACCTCCTGACTCCCACGCGCTTGTGGCAATTTCCACTTTTGGTAAGATCACCTGGTATATTTATGTCATGCAAATAAATGCAGTCATTCTATGTCTCTCTCTTTCCTTCTAATTTCACTCAACATGATTCTTTCCATGTCCATCCATTTATAGGCAAATTTCATAACTTCATTTTTCCTAACAGCTGCATTGTGTATTCCACATAGTATTCCATTGTGTAGATGTACCACAGTTTCTTTATCCAGTCATCAGTTCTCGGGCATACTGGTTGTTTCCAGGTTCTGGCTATTGTGAATAGTGCTGCTATGAAAATAAAAGTGCGGATTGTGTTTCCGCTGTGTGTTTTTGGCTTCCCAGGGTATATTCCCAGGAGTGGTATGGCTGGGTCAAAGGGGAGCTCAATTTCTAGTCTTTGGAGGAATGTCCATATTGTTTTCCTAGAAAGGTTGTACAAGTCGACATTCCCACCAACAATGTATGAGAGTCCCCTTTCCCCGCATCCACGCCAGCACTTGTTGCTTTTACCGTTTTGGATATGGGCCAGTCTCTATGGTGTGAGGTGATATCTCATTGTTGTTTTGATTTGCATCTCTCTGATGATTAGTGAGGATGAGCATTTTTTTCATATGCCTTTTGGCCATTCGGATTTCTTCCTTGTCAAAGTTTCTGTTCATTTCTTCTCCCCATTTTCTAATGGGGTTGGCTGTTTTTTCTTATATAGCTGTACCAGTGCCTGATATATCCTGGATATTAACCCCTTATCAGATGGATATTGGCTGAATATTCTTTCCCATTCTGTGGACTGTCTTTCTATCTTGGTCACTGTTTCTTTTCGAGGTGCAGAAGCTCTTCAGTTTCATGTAGTCCCATATGTTTATATTTTCTTCTAGTTGCTTTGTTAATGGTGTTTCACCTTTGAAGATGTCTTTAGCTTCAATGTCGTGGAGGGTTTTTCCTATATTTTCTTCAACGTACTTTATGGAATCAGGTCTGATATTGAGATCTTTAATCCATTTTGATCTGATTTTTTGTGCAAGGTGTTAGACACAGGTCCAAATTCATTTTTTTTTACATGTAGCTGTCCAGTTTTCCCAGCACCACTTGTTGAAGAGGCTTTCCTTACTCCAGTTTGGACTCTTTGCTCCTTTATCAAAGATTAACTGATCATATCTTTGAGGGTGGGTGTCAGGATACTCAACTCTATTCCATAGGTCCACAGGTCTGTTTTTATTCCAGTACCACGCTGTTTTAATTACTGCTGCTTTGTAGTACAGTTTGAGGTTGGGAAAGGCGATGCCTCCCATCTTCTTCTTCCCAAGGATTGCTTTAGCTGTCTGTGGGGGTTTATTATTCCATACGAATTTCAGGAGTGTTTGGTCAATTTCTTTAAAGAATGTCATGGGAATCCTTATAGGAACCACATTGAATCTGTACAAAGCTCTAGGGAGTATTACCATCTTGACAATGTTAATTCTCCCCATCCATGAGCAGGGAATGTGTTTCCATTTCCTCGTGTGTCCTCTTTTATTTCTTGAAGCAGTGTCTTGTAGTTCTCTCTTTGTATAGGTCCTTTACACACTTGGTTAAGCTGATTCCTAGGTATTTGATTTTCTGTGGCACAATTGTGAATGGAATCGATTTTTTTTCCCT